>JANUYF010000001.1:279454850-279479850 GCA_026167975.1 Phrynosoma blainvillii
CATATACTGTTCAGTACGGACACAGCTTCTTTGGAATCAGATGGGAAGGAGAGATAGATCTGCATACTGGTGATACTTCACCCCAAAACTCAGGATGACCTCTCTTAGCGGTTTAGTACAATGGGGAGAGTTACAAAACTTTATGCACTATAGCTTTTGCTTCTGCTATAGCAAGTGTGGACAAAATTGCCAGCAGCCCTGAGCCAGCACAGCCAAGTGGCAAGGAAAGCTGGGAACTGCAGTCCTAAATTTTCTAGAGGACCACACAGTTCCAGGTCCTGTACTGCAAGGTAAAGGTGAGTGTAAAGATGGAGCATTTAAAAAATCCTCTCCACAATCTGGTCAGAAAATCCAGTATTATTATCCTATTTTGCTGCCCTAGTGTCAACAGTATTGCATTTAGAAATTGCGAAACAAGAGTTCAGATCCTGGCTGTCACATATGCTGTTACTACCTGTTCATACTCTACCATATAGTGCATATAGTCCCACAATGCAAGCCATAATATTATTACACAATTTAACATGGTAGGGCTGGTTTGTGAATGAAGTTAGATATGAATCCTGGGACCTTTCACACTATACAATTATGGAACTTTGGTACTTGAACTGTCATGGTTCCATCCTGTGGCATCCTCAGATTTGCGTCTTAGGAAAGGCTGTGATTTCAAATAGTCTAGGTTGTTTGAAGGACTATGGACTGATGCAGACCGGCCTAAAGGGCCAGCCAGGGGGTAGAGTTGGGGTGGGGCGACTGCACGTCGACCTCCCCGACGCTGCCATCATGCCTCACACCCACCCCAAAGGGGAGCAAAACAGCTGCAGCAGCAGCTCTAAGGATGGCTTTTTGCCACCCCAAAAAGGAGCGGCATTTGCCAGCTCTTTTTGAATCAGCAAAAGGGAGGATCGGGTTGCGGCATGTGGTTGCCGCAGCCCCAATCCAGCGCTCCCAGGGGCGGCACAGAGCCACCCCTTAGGGGCCGTCTGCATCAGCCCTATATCTCCCTGAATGAGCCTATTGAGGTTTTAAGATCATCTGCGGAGGCCCTCCTCTCTGTTCCCCCACCTTTTCAGGCTTGTTTGGTAGAAATAAGGGACAAGGCATTCTCAGAAGCTGTTCCTAGACTTTGGAACTCCCTCCCCAGAGAGGCCAGGTTGGCCCCATCCTTGCTTTCCTTTCAGTGGCTGGTTAAAATATTTATGTGCCACAAGGCTGTTACAGACTGTTGAAGTTGGTCTCTTAATGCTGTGTGGTGCTGGTTATAAAGTTTTTTAAAGTTCTGTGTATAGTTTATTTTATTTTTATTTTCAGTGTTTTAATGCATGCTAGTATTTTTCATTGTTTTAATATATGGTTGCTTAATATTTTGTACTTTCATATAACTTTTGTAGTTGTTTTGTAGTTGTTTTTAAACTGTGTTATTTGAAATGTGGTTTGCTGCCTTGAGTCCCATTATTGGAAGAAAGATGGGATATAAATTACTACTACTATTATTATTATTATTATTATTATTATTATTAAACTGCTATGGTTTCATCCTCTGGGATCCTGGGATTTACATTTAGGAATGAGTATTTAGAATTCTCAGCCAGAGAGTGCCTCACCAAACTACAAAACTCCCAGGTTTCCATAGGATGCGCACCATGGCTGTAGTTGTGTCACTACTCTTTCTCTTACTCACTGTGCTAAGAGATATCAGGTCAGCTAGACCTTCATGCATGATTTAAAATCAATATCATACCATTAGACGATATTGTTGTAGCAGTATCTCCTTATAATGCATCATATTTTAGCTCTATTTTAAAAGAAATGTATTACAATTAAATGTAGTAGTCTTCTCAATATACCTGTTAATTTGTCTTTGCTGTTCCCTTTTTAGCTTTACAGGTGGAATATAAGGTTATGAATTATTGACTTGGCTTGGTCCCAAACAAACCCAAAGCTAAGATGTCATGTCAGCCCAGGTCTGATGTTAGCCAAGTCAGTTTGAACCCTAAATCAGGGGTGTAAAATCTGAAGCCCTCCAGATGACTGCCATTGCCAGCAGCCATAGCAAGCGTAGTGAATGGTGATGGTGACTAATACAGGGATTTGAAGCGTTTTTGCAGACTGCTAGAAATAGTGCAAATTGAGTCCACTTTAACTGCCCTGGCTCAGTGCTTGGGAATCGTGGGAATTGTATTTTTTTCTGAAACATTGAGTCTTCTCTGTCAGAGAACTCTGGTGCCACAATAAACTACAGTTCCCATGATTCCCTAGCACTGAGTCAGGGCAGTTAAAGTGGACTCAATTTGCACTATTTCTGGCAGTCTGCAAAGGCCCGAAGTTTCACATTTGGAGGTCAATACAGTCTAAATTCCTGACCTAAATCTAAGTGTTAGTCCCAACTAGAGTAGAGCCACAGAATCAATGAGAACTTAGTAAGTCACCACTAAGTTCTGTTGTATGAATGGGTCTACACTTGTTGCTGTGTGCCTTCAAGTCATTTCCAATTTATGGCAATCCTAAGGCACACCTGTCATCATTTTTTCTTGGCAAGATTTGTTCAGAGAAGATTTGCCTTTGTCTTCTCTTGAGTCTGAGAAGAGTGTGCTGTACCCAAGGTGACCCAGTGAGTTTCCATGGTTGAGCAGGGATTCGAGTTGTTCTCCAACACTCAAACCACAACACCATGCTGGCTTTCTAGTTCAGTCAAACAATTTGATTTAGTCACACATCTTTACTCCTTGATCATACTACCACTCACATATAGTAGCAGTAGCAAATTGTGAAGAAAACATTTCTGTACAATGTCATCTCAGACTTCCTATGCATACTTTTCAGGTATGTGACCAGGGAAGAGTAATCCAGTGGTTGAGACAAGGCAGGGAAACATCAGTATGAGGAACCACTGTGTATAGCAACTATTAACAAAAGCATTTTCCTTTTAGTGAAAAGAGCATATCCTGAAAATAATGTAATTCATCTAGAAATCAAAAATATGGTTAACTGTATATTTATAACCAAGAGCCAACTGAAAGCAAAGTCAGAGACTTACGTAGGAAGATAATATGGAGAAGTATTTGTCCTTTTGCTCTTGATAGATGCAACATGCAATCTAGGTCACATTGCACCATCAGAATCTAGTGGAGAAGAGACTTAGTAGCTTGTGGTCAATGTTAATATTGACAGATGTTGCTAGAATCACATAAATGTGCAACCACACTTACATAAACAGGGAGCAACAGAGGTAAGGACAGGCAATTGCAGTTCCCTCTTGTATTCTTTCTTTTTCTTGTATGCTCCTTTCCTTTACCTTTCCTTCACCCTTTAGCTTGGTGACACTTCCTTCCACATCCACTTGTTCGTCATGCAGTCAGCAACAGGAAACTTCATCTTTTCTCATTCTCAAATATGTAGTTCACTCTACTAAATTTTTCTTACCGTCTTTTGTTGATGTTCCAAACACCAGCTTCCGTATAGCTAAAGTGATATATTCTAAATTATGTATTAGTGTTCAGGAGCTACTGTTTTCAGAGATTAAGCCATTAGCCAAATCCATTCTTCTTTCATCCCAGTGAAAAGAATTCCATTTGTATTAAATTAGCATGCTGTGGTTGGGTGGCATATAAGGGAATATGTCATGTAGGTATGGTATACAGTATATACATAAATCAGAATTGATCCCATCACTTCTTTAGTCATTAGTATCTGGCCTGATGAGCTGATATTTGAGCATTTGATTCTAAAATTTACATTTACATCTATAGTACCTCATTGTGAACCACACATTTGTGGATGGTTTGGGGGGGGTGAGGAGGAGGAAGAGGAGGAAACACCTTATTATTGTTTCCTTTTGTTCTGAGGAGATGCTTTAATTTTGTGTTCATGAATATTGGACATGGTTTAAAAAAATGTCTCAGCTTTATTGTAACACTTTTTACACATGAGACAAAGTAATTGGTGCAGCTGATACATCCTGGGGCAGCCACCTGCCTTACTGAGTGTCCAAGATTATGTTTGCACATTGGTCATGAAGTGTAACTGACCCAAGCATAAGTAGACCTAGGCACAAGGAAGGATCATACTGTATCAGGCCTATGTGTTAAAGGGAGTGGTTGCCTTTGCCCTTCTCTGAGACTGAGAGTGTGTGTCTTGCCTAAGGTTACCCAGTGGATTCAGTGTTCAAATCACTATACTACACTGGCTGTATTTTTACTCTTTTTCACTCTTCTGTTTTCCCTTTCAAGTCCCACCTAAAAGTCAAGATATATAAACATCATCCTGGGATTCCACTGTAACTGCCATGGCTCCATGCTTTGAAATCCTGGTATTGGTAGTTTGGTATGGTACCAGAGAGAGAAATTTAAATGTCTTACGAAACTGCAAATCCCAGAATTCCATAAGATGGAACCGTAGCAGTTAAAGTGGTGTCAAACTGCATTATTTCTATAGTGTGGATGCAGCTTACGTATCCTTGAGTTCAGTGAGGCTAATTCCTGGGGAGCAGTGCATCCTAAACACTACACTGTTTCACGCTCCTTTTAAACGTGTGCAGCTGAACTTGCATTCCCTCGTGTTATCATCACCACTTGCATTCCCTCAGTTATCACCATGATGATAGAAAACAGTTGTTGTTTTTAACCACCTCTTTCAGTGTCTTTTCTCATTAATGTAGATATGTTTCTAAGATGAGAAATGATGTTTCTTCTAATTATGGCTACATATAGTTAATTTCCTTTTTAAAAGCTTGGTGTGAAAGGCAGTTTCCTTTATAAAGCGCAAAAGAAGTGATACAGCTGATGTTCCTGTTGCCTTAGCAACAGATTTATTTATTAGGGTCTGAAATGACATGAGTTAATATACCACATACCTGCTGATCGGCAAACTCTCCTATTTCAGCTCCAGTTGACAATTAAGTCCTGGACAGCTACAGCCAGGGGTTAATGTTACTCATTAGGAGAACTAGGTCATTACTGGGAAATCAAGGCGCTTACAGCAGCATGGATAAAATACAAAATTCAACACCTCGATGAGTGAAGGGTTTTTATGTTAATTAACCTTATTTTCCCTGCATATAAAAATATTTCATGTGTGCATATGACAGAAGATCAATTAATTGAAAAGTAAGCTTTTGCTGACTTTCCCCTCTCCCCTTCTTCTTAGTTGTCTTCATTTCTTTTGGAAGGGTTTCATTATTTTAGGAGAAATTCTTATGTCTATATGATGAGTAAAAGGGGTATTAAAATTAAGAAGGGAATCATCATGGAAATCAGCTTTATCACAAGGGAACGGGCAAATAAAAGCCTTGGAAATGAAAATAAATAAGCTTTGCTAATACCTCACCTAAGGAGCGGAATATAAGCCCATCAGAGCTAGGAGATATTCAGAGGTACTACTTTGATTCTCCCTATTAAGCAGTTACATAGTTATCTGACCTTCAAAAAGTGAAAATTTGAAGACCTAAATTCCTGTTGGTGATGGTAAATATCTTGTTTACAGAAAGCGATCTGGCAGGTTTAGTAACACAATACATTTTTTTGTTCTTTGGAATTTGGCTTATGCTTTCTGGAAGTATTAGATACATTTTCCATAAGTTTTATTAAGATCACTGAGCAGGCATTTTTAACTTTTATAAGTCGGAAATGGTTTAGCAACGCTCTCCTTTTATTTACTGTTTTTTCAGCATTTTCTGTTCTGGCATGGGAAAATTTTAAGAGGCTCAAAAAGCATTATAGTCTCATATTCTTTATACGTCACCATTGTCTTCTGAAAAACTTTAGGTCTTTTCACATCATAATATTTTCGCAAGACCAAGAGTCTTAGGAGTCAGATATGCCTCTCTCATATTCTCTCATAAGTGAGAATTGATTGCTTGAGAATGAATGATTTGAAGGCCAGGGGCCTTTTCCGTGTAGATACAGCTTCTGCAAGTAGAGTGATCTCCAAAGAGCTTAGTAGAACCCCCATTCTCCTTGAAAACCATCATGGGTAATGGAAAGTGTGTATGCCCTTCCCACGTCACCCATCCAGTTGTCCATCTCTCCAACCGGTGAAAGTTGGTCACAATCCAAAACATATAAATTGGCTGAACAGAGAGGGGAGGCTAGGTGGAAGTATAGGAGCTATGTACAGGGTTGTGTTTATTTTTCACATCCTGGATAATCTTGGTAAACTGCTTATTTCCATGTGTGCCCAGAAACAAGTAGATCCATCCACCGATAAGTGATTGCCAGCCCTATGCATTTGATAGAACTCTGGTGGTACAACTACATGAGACAGAGCACTTGGGAAAAGTACCTGGGTTCAGCATAGAATAAGACATTAGGCCTGCTTGTTGGCCTTAGCCGACCCTTTCAACCACTGGGCAAAATATTTTTAAAACTAAATATAAGCCTTTGTTAATGGAGATGACAGGATGAAAAAAACATCCAAAAGGGTTTTCACGCTACCTTTTGCTGTCTCCTGTCTTTTAGTTTGTATATATTCTGTGGAATCACAAAAGCAGATCTGGTTCTAATTTTCAGTGCAGATTTTGATGGTACGATTTTTTTTGCTAAAGTCAGGAATATTCATAGGGAGGAATTTTCCTAAAATACTGAAATGTTTACTGAATGGAGCAAAACAAGGAGGTTCCTTCTGGCCAGCTTCATTTGATGCAAACCAGCCTGTCCCAGTCTGGAGCCTTCATCAAGTGTGTTGAACTTCAACCTCCAGGATGGGAAAGGACACTAACTTGGGGGAAAGCTGATATAATTTAAAAGAACTGACACTACTCTAATAAATGATGTGCTAATAAAGAGGAGGAATCTTGGAATGCATCAACTTGGAAAAGAAAAAGAATTGTCTAATATGTCTGCATATTCATATTTGAACATCACTTGAAAATTTTAGTTGAAACTGCACTATACTATGTTTGTATAAGCTGATGTGTCAGAAGCTGATTTAACTTTTTGTTTACCTGCTCTTGGATGTCACTATGACCACCCACAAACACACACACACTCCTTTTACTTTTCTAATATATTTTCTTTGGCAGTTGCTTCTCTCACACAGTTCACGTCAGCATTCTTACCAGAACATTGATATTAGATTTGACTGTTCTCTCATCTTTATGGGCATACTAAGATATCAAAGTAATTTCATTTAAGAAAGGCACCACTAACCCACATTTCTGTGAAGTGGGAAAATCACTAGAACAGGGACCGGCAACCTACGGCCCGGGGGCCGGGTTAGGCCCCGGTCCCTCGACTTACCGGCCCAGGCCGAAGGTTCCTGCCGCCGCACACTAGCACCGCGCACTGCCGCTGCGGTGCGTTTTTGCCGCTCTGCGGCCGCGACCACTGCGAACGCCATTTTGGAAATCAAAATGCCGGTCGCGGTGTGTTTGTGCATGCGCAGTACTCTTGTGCATGCGCAAACGTGCCACAGTCGCCATTTCGATTTCCAAAATGGCGCCACGACATGCTTGGCTGCGGCTGCGCGCGCTGCGGTGGTGGCCACAGTAGCGGCCACGGCGGTTGCTTGCGCGTGGGGGGTCACGCGCAGTGGCAGAGGGCGTGCGTGAGGGCGCGTGGGCGCGCCGCCATCCCCCCCCCCCTCAGCCCAGCCGAGACCTGGGCTACGGGAGACCGGCCCAGGTTTCAGAAAGGTTGCCTACCCCTGCACTAGAATTTGCTTCAGCCGCTTCCCATCCACCCTCTCTCTGGCCACTTTTATATAAAGCCACTGCTTTCAGTAATGTGAAATACCAACTTGAGTTAACTTTTGACCATACTGTAGTCCTATGATGTAATACTCTTGATCCTGATCCTGTTTGAATAGGCAGAGTCAGACCATGAGGTCTCTCAACAAAAGAAATAAATATTCAGGCTGTCCCATTTGTCATTCAACCCAGCCCAGTAGATTTAAATAGGAGGCTCTTTTTGCTGTTGTTGATGTTCTCCAATGATGGTTGGGCATAGTACCATCTGTGCCAATGAAAGCTTCCTCTTAGGACTACTAGCAGTTTTGAGGGAGAGTATAGAGGTAAGAGTTAAACAATCTCCCTTGTCTCTCCTTAGTTGTTATCTCTTCTTGTGTCTCACTATTATTATTCCTGTTATGTAATAGTTTTTTATTATTATTATGACAGCCAGCATGGTGTAGTGGTTTGAGTGTTGGCCTATGACTCTGGAGACCTGAGTTCAATTCCCCGCTCAAGCATAAAAAATACTGGATGGCCTTGGGCAAGTCACATTCTCTCAGCCTTAAAGAATGGCAAAGACATACCCGCTCTGGAGAAACTTGCCAAGAAACCCCAACTAGCGTCACCATAAGTTTAAAATGACTTAGAGACACACAGCAACAACAACAACAACAATATTTGTTATGTATTATTTGTATTTGTATTTTAATTATTTTATATTTATTTATTGACACATACTTGCATGCACATGCACACAGAGTGAGCCCTTCACTGGGGTTTGGGGCCCAGAACCCCCATGAAAGTGGCAAAACTGCAAATAAAAAAACACATTTGTTTTTAAACCCAAGAGAACACTCTAGGAATCTAGTTTCTCAGAAGCCTCTGCCAGAAGTTGAACATAGAATTACACCGAAGGACCTAAAAATGACTAGAAAAGTGTCCTTTTTAGGAATCTCTAGGTCATCCAGCATGACTTCTGGCAGATGTTGACCATAGAGTAATGCTGGAAGAACTAGAGTTTTCTAGAAAGTACATATTAATCATGTTCATGAATAATCAAATCCACAGAAATCAAACCCACAAAAGTAGAGAGTGACTGTATGTATGTGTAGATAGATAGATAGATAGACAGACAGACAGACAGAGCTTTGAGGACCTACACGTTACAATTGCATACCAGGCTGAATTCTAAAATGAGCACAATGGAACAACTATGCTTGCTTCCTGCCTCCATATATTTCAGAAATCAGGCAGTGGCTGCCCCAAGGCTCTAGAACTCCTTTTCCAGAGAGGTTAGATTGGTACCCTCCCTCTCCTTCTCCTCTCATGATAAAGGATATGAGAGAATGGGGATAATTGATATGATGAAATAGTGATAAACAGAAATAAAGGAGAATCAAAAAGGGGGCTGTAATCCGAATAAAATGCAAACCAAGAGACAGATGGGCAATAGCAGGGGAAGTTGTAGTTTTATGACTCTATTTACTTCCCAGGACAAGACTTTGATGACCAACAAGGCAACACCTTCTTTCCTGGGTTAGATAGATTGATAGGGGTGATGGGGGAAAGCAGAAAATTTAAAGAACTCTTTGATGTGCTTCAAAGTGCGCTAACAGTGGGTTGGGGAAGGAGGGGCTGGAGGGGGAAATCCTAAAGGGTGAATTGTTCTGGGGAAAATCAGATTTGATAGCAACACATCTGTGGTGCATCTGTGCCCGAAGAATCCAAACTAAAGCTGTAGTACTTTTATCACAACCATGCTGTCCTGGTAACTGAGGTTTGGATCTGCTAAACATGACATTTTTTCAAATCTTCCTCCAACACCTTGTAAGATGCAGCCTGAGGCAAAACTGAACTGGAGGAGCCTTCCCAGGGCAAGTGGAGCAGTGGCCAGGTGGCCCAAGCCTGAGAAGGGTGAACTGACTCTGGCCAGGGAGCCAGAATAAGAAGATTCCATGAAGCCGAGGGAGGCATGGGGAGCAGCGGGTAGCTTCGAGAGGAAGCTCTGCTAACCATGCGGAGACATGTAGAGGATTGGTTCCACCACTACAAGGACTGGGGGATTGGTCAATGGACAATGAAAGGGACAAGGAAACATCGGATGGCTTGTGGGAAGAAGCCCTAGAGGACCTGCTAAGTGAAGCAGAGGTGGACAGGTGGTTCAGAACCACAGTGGCCAGTGTGAGGCCAATGCGGCAACAAGGAATGCTGGCTGTGGCCAAAGAGATGGTGGCCCAGCTCACTGGGACCATGGTGGGACCACCAGCCCAAGGAGCATGGGGAACATGAAGAGGATGAGAGGCTCTTGAAGGGGGCAACATAGCAGAGACACTCTCCACACCAACCCAGCACATGAGGCCCTGGAGACAGGTTCTTGGTGGAATGTGAGAAACGACCCCCTGGGCAAGGCCAGAGCCCTGACAAGTTGCACCCAAACCCTGGTGGCCAGACGACTGGGGGTGGGTTTGACAGGAAGTCCAGTCAACTGTACTACTTCCTGGCCCAGATGGTGGTGCATATGCATGAGTGGGGCCCTACCTTTCCGAGCAAAGTTGCCATAGTGAGGTGCGTGACATCCTACCTGGGAGGCAAAGCGGCAGACTGGCTCATACAATTTTTTGACACTGGAGCTGCAGAATTGGAGAGTTTACCTGAGTTCATGGTCGCTCTGTGGGCCCTGTTCGAGGACCCCTTCCAGACAGAGAAGACTTGAACCAAGCTGATGGCGCTCACATAGGGGGCATGCTCTGCGATGGAATATGAGACAGAGTTACAGGGATTGGCAGCTCAAGTCCTGGAGTGGCTGGAGACGACCAAGGTATAGCATTTCAAGATGGGTCTGCGGCCGGACCTGCTGAAGTGGATCCAGAGGACTGACAAACCTCAAACCGTGAGGAAATGGATTCTACTAGCTGGGGAAGCCGAAATGGCAAAAGAGGAAATCTGCCTGATGATGCAGTGGAAACTGGGAGTGAGCAGAGGAACCACCACAAACCCAAGCTGCTCCGGGGGAAAAGAAAAGAGGACTATGAACCAGGAATCAGAGCGCGATAGGCGGAGGTGGCTTGGGCTCTGCCTGGACTGTGGGCAGAACGGGTGCCTGATTGCTGAATGCCCTGACCAAAAGGACCACCAGCTGGGCACCTCTTCGAAGGATGCAAGCACTTCGTCGCTGACGGGAGACCAGCAAGGGACCCAGTGGTTGGGCCCTGAAGGCGGCAAGCTAAGGTGACAGGGAGCCAGAGGCAACATCGGACACCACTGAGTCGGTGGACAATGCTGAGCCGGCAGAAAGCTTAAATGGCTGGTCTCAGGTGGCAGCGGGAGATCGGCCATGGATCCACAGTGCTGTACATCAAGGGTGAGTGGAGGAGTTCACTTATATGCCCTGGATGTCAAGGTGGAAGACTGAAAAAGGGGACAGAGCATGAACCTAGTGGCAGCAATAGACTTAGAATGCACTTGATGCTTCATCAACCCAGAAATAGTGCAGAAGATGGGGCTTGACACCAAGAGGCAGAGGCACCCCATCACATTTGAGCAGATGGACAGCTCTTCCATGGGGAGGAGGACCTGCTAGGGAAAGAACGGAGATGGTTTGGCTTGAGGTGGCAGACCACTGGGAGAAAATCCACTTTGCACTGCCAAGGAATAGACTGGCTGCACTTTCACAATTCCAGTTTCGGGGGGGGGGGGGGGGGAGGTCAGGAGAACTGATCTTTGATTATCCGGGATGCAGGACCCACACCTGAGATTGAGGCTCCCAGTTCACCTTGCAATTCTGAAAGGCGCTGCAGAAAAAATTGTGGATTGAACAGGTGATGAGCACTTCTCATCACCCTGAAACGTATGGACAATCGGAGCAGACAAATGGCTCTCTGGAGCAGTACATCAGTTGCTATGGCAATTATCTGCAGGATGATTGGTTTGATCTACTGCCCCGTGTTGAGGTTGCTTTCACTGGGGCCATCAACCAGAGCACAGAACATTTGCCATTTGATACTATCTATGGATATGAACCGAAGACATTGCCTACGCTATCCATTGAACCCACAGACCCCATCTCACTTTCACAGTGGATTACCAAAATTAAACATGCCTGGCCTCAAATTGTAACAGCACTAGAAGAGACAAAGAAGGACTACAAAAGATTTGCAGATCTCATGAGGGGCAAGGAATGGGACTGAGGAGTAAAGTTTATTTATCCACTAAACATTTGAAAACCCAATAACCTTGCATGAAATTGGGCCAAAATAGATAGTACCATTTGTGGTGAAGTGATTACTCAATGAAGTAACTGCTGAACTGGACTTGCCTAAGACTTATCGACATTTACATCCAGTGTTCCACTTCAGCCTGCTCAAACTGGCTTTAGCTGCAAATCTATGGCAGGCGGACCCTGAGCCTTCACCTCCTTTGGTAGTGGAGGGGGAACAGTACTTTGAAGTGGCCAGGATTTTGGACTCAAGGTAACATGGGTCAAATTGCAGTACCTGGTCAATTGGAAACATTTTCCAGAATCTCATAATGAATGGGTGTATGACAGATATGTGGTTGTTTCAGACTTAACTTGCTTGTTTTATGAACATTATCCAGATAAACCAAGGGGGAATTAATAAAGTGTGGGAATTTAATCTCTGAGATGGTGGAATGTGAGATCCAGAAGTGTATGGACCTGTCCTGATTCTTGAGGTTTGGATCCACTAAACATGACACAGAGTTGGAAGATACAGAAAACCCTGCACCATGTACAATGTTCATACCACCTAAACAACCAGTCCTCAAAGGCCTGCTGAAACATGTGCTTCGATTGTGTATTCCTGCATGGAGGGGGTTGGACTTGATGCCCCTTGAGGACTGGTTGTTTAGGTGGTATGAGCATTGTACAGGGTGCAGGGTTTTCTGTTTGCTATTTTTGTTGTGTTTTTTGTGGTTTACATTTTCGACTGGTTTAAATTTATTTTGATAATTTAATCACTTTTTTAATTTTTGTATTCTGTGAATTTTTAACTATTTTTTTATCTGTTGTAAGCTGCCCTGAGTCTCAAACTGTGGTCCTTGTCTTCACTAAAGGAGTTCCTACAAAAGCGTATCTCTATGCAAGTTGAAATGCTACATAGTCAGTATTCTTTTTCATATGTCGAGCACAATACATGTAGTGTTCCCCCTGCTAAAATCCCATTTAACCTCTTTCTACGTTTCAGACCCATTAATGTTCAGAAGAGACCAAAGAAATAGGAGATGCATGCTAATAATAATAATAGTTATATTTTTATTTTGGGAGTGATGCCTGTGTTGGGTGGATTGGTTGGAGTTAAAGGCCATAAAAATAATACTTTCTTTTAAAACACGAATTTGTTAGACAGTGGAAAGTAGGTTCCTCAGGCATTAGAAAACACTGCTGTTCCAACTGAATTAGGACTGTTTGAATGGTATGATATTTGTCTTATTTCTACACACACACACTTTTTTCCAGCATTCTGGCATCAAGACATCACTGTTTAAAACATTTAAAGCAGGAGCAAAGTGTGGTCTTCCAGACTGCATCTCCCATTATCCTTAACCGTTAGTGGTGCTGGCAAGTGTTGATGGAACTTGCAGCCCAACAACATCTAGAAGGCCACATTGCTATAAAGGCTGTCATATCTCTCCCAGTTTAGCATCAGCACTCTGATATGGTAGGCTCACATGTCTCACTCACATGTCTTGGCAGCTCTATAACCTAGATTTCCACCACCACCACCTCTTGTGCTTCTTTTCCTGTGGTCATTGATGATCTTTGCCACAGATCAGAGGCATCAATAGTGTTTTTGTATGATTAATAGTTTTTTTCACAATACTATTTCTATGGTATTCGTCTTCCTGGAAATATCAGGCTGATCTTCCTTCACTGATTGCATTTAAAGGCCCTGGACTTTTACAACTGAATTTGACCCTCACTTTTATTCCTCAGTGCCACGTTCTGTGATGATCAACACGATGATTTACCTCTGGCCCTCCAGATAATGTTGGATTGTAACTCCCTTTAGCCCCAGCCAGCTGAGATGAAGGATGATGGGTGCTACAGTCCAACAACATCTGGAGGGCCATAATTGCCCTTGATTAAAACAAACCAATTGCTGATGGCTGTATGTGTTCTCATGTGTCACCATAAACCAGAACTTACACTTCCTGGCTTAACCCACATTAAAGATTTTCCAGGATGTGAAAAAATTGGCATGTGTTGAAACATCCACAACGTCTGAGAAGTCAGTCTGTGGTAGCTTCATTTTATAATTGTCACACAGAGAGAGCGAGAGATACACAAATGATTGTGTAAACTGATTTTACACCTGTGCCAGTTACTACCACCTGCCTTGCCAACAACACAGAATGAATTAGCATGTTGTTTCCAACAGTGGCCAACCAGATGCCCATGGGAAGCCCACAAGTGGGACATAGATTAAATGAGGGCAGTCTTAGTGTTGGATATTCAGAGGCTTCATACCTCTGATTCTGGAAACAGTACACCTCCAGAATGACTAGTAGCCATCCATCTATCCATCATGACTGTGAGCTTGGCAACTACCCATTTCCTATTGAACATCGCTTCTCTCTTCCAAGTGACCATCTCAGAGCTGTTTCCTATGTTCAGAAAAATCACACCAACGGTTACCATAAGAAACCATGAGAGATTTAGCTGATTTCATTTTTTAAAAAACTAGCATTTTAAGGAGATCATACCAGTATTCTTTTTCTTCCCATTCTAGCTTTTCACAGCAACACACACAGACACATATACACACATAGCTCAAGAAGGCAATGTCTGTGTATAAATCTATGAATGAGTCTTATTGACTAAAGACCATGGCCATTGGAATTTTAATCTGTGTAGATCCGCTGTCTAACATCAGCTTGCTTCATACCCACTATTAAGGTCACATGCTTAGACTTTAATATTTGACCATGCTTAGACTTTAATATTTGACTATATCAGCTACTTCATGCTCACTATAGCTATTTTTACCAAGATTGTCATCAAAATCTTTTCACAGATCACATAATCAAAAGTTGATATGTGACTTAAGAGTCAGTAGCAGGACTGTCTTTCCTACCTTTTATTCCGTTGTGCCTTTTGGAAATCAACAAACTGTGATGAGTGAAAAAATCAGACATTTCAATACCGATTTTTAGAAGCTGTTGTTGATGGAATGTTCTGTCCTATCAGCTGAAGAACAATACCTGAAAAGGAGGTTTTCCTGCTGCATTTGTGGAGAAAGTGCATTGATTCAGCACTATATATTTGTAAAGCAGTATTAAACCTTCCTTCCCACCCCCTCACCCCATTTTGAGTTCTCTGTACCAGTGAAATATTAGAAAGCTCCTTTGTTAAATGTTTTAAGAAGATTAAGATTGACCTTTTTAATATTGCTTTTAGCTCAGCTTATTTATAACCCTTTCAACATACACAATACCTTTAGAGATTTGCACACGTGCCTGTTATGTATGAAATTATTTTGTATCATGATGCATCCTAAGAGACTTCATTTAGTGAAAAGGGAGGGTGAGGAGAATGTTTCATCCCTGTGATCACAAAAAGGCAACAATCCTCGGTGTACTTACTTAAGAGTTAATCCCTGAAATGCATGAGGCTTACTTCCAACTAAATGTAGCAACTATTGGGCTATACATTCTCAGCTGCATGCATCAGGTACTTGATGCAGGATGTATCTAGACTGCAGGAATAAAGCTGTTTGACATTACTTTAACTGCCATGACTCTATCCTAAAGAATCCTGGGATTTGTAGTTTGGTGAGGCACCAGCGCTCTCTGATAGACCAGGCCGAATGCCTGACCAGACTACAAATCCTAGGATTAACTCTTGGCAGCCCTATCCAATATAGGGGGGTTGCAGACTGCCAGAAATAGTGCAAATTGAGTCCACTTTTAGGGTTAGGGTTAGTGCTAGGGAATCATGGGAATTGTTTTTTGTTTTTTTGTTTCTTTTTCTGAGACATTGAGCCTTCTCAGTCAGAGAGCTCTGGTGCCACAATAAAATACAGTTCCCATGATTCCCTAGCACTAACCCTAACCCTAAAAGTGCACTCAATTTCCACTATTTCTGGCAGTCTGCAACCCCCCATAGTCAATGAGAGGAAATGCTGAGAGCTGCAGTTTAACAACATCTGGAAGGTTGCATATTTCCCATTCTGTTATACTGAAAGAAAAGCGTAATTTGTATTTTCAGAGGACAAGGATATCTGAAGAGTATTATCTTAGTTAAAATTAGTTAAAAAGTGCTAACAAACCCCTTTACCTGGAAATTTGTGTCATTTCTTTCAGAGAAGGTTAAATATTAAGTAAGAAAGATAACAATTGCAGCCAAGAAGCGTCTTAAAGTCTGACATTCTGTTATAGAATTCACATATGATGTAACATTGTTCTGATGAAGCATAATATTGTGATAAATGTGATGTTCTTTATAAATAAATAGTCCAAAAGTCAAGGTACACTTTATTTTACTTCAAGGGAACATGATAAGGATCCAGAAAGTTTTTTTCAAGTGCTGCTGAAAATAAAAGAGATGGGATTAAGTTTTCATGTGTCTGTCCTTGGAGAGACCTTCACTGATGTTCCAGGTATTGTTTTTTTGTTGTTGTTTTTAAATTCTCTTCATTTACAGATATCACAACAGCCAATTCTGTAGCTAATGTTTTCCAGCTTACCAAAGTGAGAAATAGCACAATGGAAGATGAAATATATAAATGTAAAAGTCAGCAACAAATGTTTGTAGCTAAAAGTGTAAGAGTGCAATCCTGTAAGTCAGGAGAAGGCAACTGTGGATCTCCAGATATCGTTGGGCTGCAATTGCCACCATGCCTTATCATGGGTTACACTGGATAAGGCTGATGGGACTTACAGGCCCAAAACTTCTGAAGAGTCTTAGGGCCTTTACAGACTGCTAGAAATAGTGCAAATTGAGTCCAACTTTAACTGCCCTGGCTCAGTGCTAGGGAATCATGAGAATTGTATTTTTTTCTGAGACATTGAGCCTTCTCTGTCAGAGAGCTCTGGTGCCACAATAAACTACAGTTCCCATGATTCCCTAGCACTGAGTCAGGGCAGTTAAAGCCGACTCAATTTGTACTATTTCTGGCCGTCTGCAAAAGCCCTTAGTTGCTCGCTCCTGTTTTGCAGCTTTATTCCGGGGAAGTCCCACTCAGTTTAGTGGGGCTTACTTCTGAACAGATCTGTACAAAATTGTGTTTTGAATCTGTTATTAAAATAAGTTTAATGCATGCAAAAGAAATAGGAAAAGTAAATGGCAGTTGCTCTGTGGTCCCTGAATCACAGTGTTTGTCATCACTTGCTGTTGTCTCCACATTTTCTCCTGCTTCCTTCTCCTGCTGTATCTTTTCCCCAGTATCAAGTTTCCAGTTGTGGCCATTTCGGAGAATGTGTGGCAAGCCGTCCCATCCAGTCTGGATGAAGATATGTAGACATATTGTGAGGTCTAATTCAGAATAAGAGCACTGATGGTGCTTTATTAAATAAAGTTCAGTTACAATGGCAAAAATATGGAACATCAGTGTCTTGAAGCTCTGCATTTCTCAAATGAGGAAAACAATTTACACTTGTTCCTAGCTGTTTGCAAACTTTCGTGTCCCTCAGTCTTTCACAGGCAGCACGCAACAAGGGACAAAATGATGTGTGTGCCTATAGGAGTGCATGGCCATTAAAACAAATGGGACCCCAATATTGTCAATTTTCCAAATTCATGGTATGTGTGTGTCTGGAACGGATCCCCTGCAAATTGGAAGGGACAACTGTAATGGGATTACAGGAAAGCACAGAGTTTGCTTTCCTCTTTGACTCCAAGCAATGCCTCCACTATCCTACACCATAACTCTTTCCTTCCATTACAGACATCTGGATTCAAATCTTCATCTCATCACTTAATATTCTTCTACAATGACTGATGTCTGGGACTGAGACAACCTATTGAGTGAGCTGGATTCTGGGGCATAGCTTAAAGAGATGAATTGTTATATCAAAGGAATAGGCAAGAAAGTGATCTATGGGGGGTTGCAGACTGCCAGAAATAGTGTGAATTCAGTCCACTTTTAGGGTTAGGGTTAGTGCTAGGGAATCATGGGAACTGTTATTTTTCTGAGACATTGAGCCTTCTCTGTCAGACAACTGATGCCACAATAAAATACAGTTCCCATGGTTCCCTAACTCTAACCCTAACCCTAAAAGTGGACTGAATTCACACTATTTCTGGCAGTCTGCAACCCCCCTATGTCTGCAGAAGCTTTCATGATTGGCTGTAGTCATCAGACTACCTGAATTGATCCAGAATAAGAGTTGTTTCAAATAATAATTGAACCTCAATATGATGCATAACACTTCAGTCTCAGTTTGAATGGCCATGTATCTTTTTCTTTATATAACTTTTTTGATAAAATATATGTGTGGAAAAATCAGGAAAAGGTTTTGCCCCAGTTGAAATGAGAAGCTTACTGCTTGTATTTCATTGTAAAGTATTGAAATCATGCAGAAAAATATTGTTGCAACCTTAAATAGCTCAGGATCACAGGACATCCATTCTACGATGAACATTGTTTGACTAATTGTGCTTTGACAGTTTTTGATTGCAGTGTAACCAGTATTCCTGCTTGACAAGATCACATTTAATGGTAATATTATAATTCAGTAGTATGCTGCCCATGAAGGCCCCAAATAATACCCATGGTAGAAGGTTTTTCTTGAAAGATAATTTACTTTGCACCCACAAAAAAAATAGTTCTAAGTGTTGTTGAGATAAAAATATAAAGGCTTTGGTTCAACAAATAAAAGACCACTTTGCTGAAAGTCTATACCAACTTTTATACTATGAGTTAAGAGTCTGTTATATTTACAATATCATTAAATTAGTTCAGTTTAATGTTCTAACAATTTGTTTATTGCATCAAGGGACTTATAATGTATTAATCTACTTAGTGAAAAATGCATTTATATCACTGCAAAGGTTCTCTAGGTGCCCATAAGAACCAATACTATAGCTACAGCTTTGATTAGAAGATTTTTTAGGATTTTAGAAAACAACAAAGTCTCAGTTCAACGCCAACAGTATGTCGGTATTATGTGATTAACAACCCTGTAATATAAAGGATCTAACTACCTTAAAGGCAACAGATCCTGTCTGATCTTGGAAGCTAAGCAGAGTCAGCCCTGGCTTGTACTTCAGTGGGAGACCACCAATGAATATCAGGTGCTGCTGGCTATATTGCAGAGGAAAGAATTGGGAAAACCACCTTTGAGTATTCCTTGCCTAAGAAACCCAGTGAAATTAATGGGGTCACCATAAGTCAATAGGCAACTTGAAGGCACATACCCACGTTATGGAAGGGTAGCACCATCAGGATGCACATCCAAATGAATTGCACACTGATGCACATCCAGTTTGGTTTTAAGAATAATTCTGCTTACAGAGGCCTGTCTCCATCTGAGGTCTCTGTTTCTGGATCAGAACCATAAAGCTTAGCTAAAAGGGGAAAGCCGTGTAGGAGGATCTGTGGCTATCAAGATTTATTTATTGTGGGGAGGGGGGCTTCAACTCCCGTATGTCCTTGTCTTTGTAACCTACAAGGACTTATGGGAGTTGTAGTTCAGCAGCATCTGAGGACAATAGGTTCCTTCATTCCTAGGACAAATCACATTGCATTCAGAAGAGCTTATATTCTATTCCCAGTTTCCCAGTTAGGTCTAGGAAAGATTTGTATCTTGAATATAGTCATCAAACAGGGTAGAGAGTCTTTAGACTTCCAGATGTTTGAGACTTCAACTCCAGACACCCTAGCAAGCCTGGCCAATGGCAAGGACTTGTGAGAGTTGTTAAAAACATCTAGTTGGCTAAAGTTTCCTCATCTCATTATAGACAGCATGGAGCTACCAGTGATTCCATGGTATATAATTAAATCTTATATACTCATCTTCATATCCTCCACTAACCTAAGTGTCCAACACACAGGTGAGAATGATGTTGCTTTCCCGATAATGTACTGTAGCTCCCAGCATCCTTAGCCAACCCCACCATTAGTGTGGAATACTGAAAGGACTACATGATTCCTACCTGATTTTGTAGATGCATCTATGGAAGTGGGCTGGTAAATTCATGAAAGCTTAAGCCAAATAAAACATATGTTTTAAAGTGCCACAAGACTTTTGGTTGCTTTTGCTATAACAAACTAACATGGCTATATTCCCCCTTGACCAGGTGCATATATATGTACAGTCGGCACTATGTTTTCACGGGCGATCCATTCTGGACACACACACCCCGGTGTGAAAATAGAGATTCGGGAATATTCAAGCTCCATAGCCTCAAATGGGACACGCCCTCGCGGAGGTGCACCCCATTGATTTTCATGAATTTTCATATGCAAATTCACGGACTTTTAAGTCTGTGGGAAAGAAGGGGAAACTGTAGTAGACTTTGCAGGATTCACCCTATTTTCCTTCCATATTTATGAAATAATATTCTGTTGATCTGGTGATCTTTTTTTTAAAAAAAAGTGGACTTTGAAGAAAAATTATCTTCCAAATTTGAACCAAGTCTTCTGTTACTTTGATGTGACCCAATAAAGTTGTTTACATAGTTGGAAGTAATTAACACTTTGAAACCCAAAGCAGCTAAACTGAAGTTAAATATCTCATTAGTGAGCATATTATAGAAGTCAGTCCAAACTTTGGGATCTCTCGAAAACTGTACTTTAAAAATGTTTCTTATTGTTGTTGCACTCATACCCAGTAAATCAGAAACAAGAGACAACTATTGGGTTTAAAAGAACAATGATTTTATTAATGACTGTGGAGGATCTGTGAGGGGGAAATTTGTGCTGCCTATCTGATTAAGTCCCACTGTGTGAATCTCTACCAGGATGAAGGATGGAAAAGAAGCATACTTTGTCAACTTCCTGGGCAAGCTCAGGAACAAAGGCTAGCCATGCCTCTTAGCAGCCTGCACGTTTTAGTGTATTGCTTTCACACAAGCCATGTGTTTCTGTATAGATGAGCCTAGCCACAACCCATGCGAAACTTCTGGCCCAATTGCCAGAAGAATCTAGAAGAAGAAGTAGGAAAAAAACTTCCTCCACTCCAAGATACCTCAGGTTACTGACCTAATCTAAATCCAGAACCTGCTCCAAGAAATCTTGCCCAGTACCTAACAACAAAGCATACAGCACAACCCTATTCAGTCTTCTTCCAAAGCTAGTGTGAAATAAGTGGGGCACACCCTCAAGCCAATGGCCACACCAGTGAAAAGGGGTAAAAATTTCTATATGCAGGCCCTTCAGCAGCCAACCAGCTATCCCACACTGAACCAAGGGAAGGTGGACAGGTGTTAACATCAGCCAACAGCAGAGAGAGGAACATGGCAGTTAAATATTTCACCAGATGGGTCACCCTCTCACCTCTGCCTGGGCTTGGTGCAAAATTACCATTCAACCCACCAGCCACATGAAATTGGGAGAACATTCCCTTGCATGCATTAGGCTTTAAGAGAAATCTAGATTTTTCTGATGGGTTCTGGGGCAACACTTGCTTGAAAACCTATTTAAGTTCAAGTCCAATTTTAAAATAGGAGAATCAAGAAATAAGGAATAAAAAGAATCAAATACTTACAGTTTGGCAAGAAGTAGAAGTCAAGGGTTGGAAAGGGCAATCTGAAAAAAGTATAAGGCAAAAAAGAAGCTTGGCAAGAAAATCATGGTACATTTGGGTTTAATATCCTTGGAGTTGGGGGAGCTTCCACATTCAAACAATTACAGAATGCTTTTGTTTTGATGATCACATCTCCTTGTAGTAGGGAAAACAGGGAAGGAGGCTCAGAAACTAACAAAGGTATAGGTTCTCCATTTGATTCTGCCAAAGTCTCACTTGATGAACCACCACATGAAGCCCCAATGAAGAGTTCTCATTTGAAAGTTGTATGTTTAGGCCTTTTTCATTGTAAGTTTACACACAAAGAATTATAATGGAATGTCTTCTTTGTACATCTGTTCTCATCTCAATGACTAAGGGGCTGAACAGACCAGCATAAAGAGCCGGCCTGGGGGCAGAGTGGGGGCATGGCGACCACACACCAGCCACCCTGACTCTGCCCCCAAGTCATCTTCACACCGCGCACCCCATCGCACAGCGGGAGGCATCAGGGCACTTCCTTGGTGCAGTGTCCACACACACTGCACCAAAAGAGTGCCGAAAAGCCGCCGCTGCTGTGACAAGGGTGGCTTTTTGCAGCTCTAAAAAGGAGCAACATTTGCCAGCTCTTTTTAGACCAGCAAAGCACCGGATCAGGGCCATGGCAGCCCTGATCCGGCAAGCAAAGAGGTGGTCTGTACAGCCCCTATCCTAGGTTTATAGTTTATGATGTGTAACCATCACCATAGTTTTTCAACAGTAATTCCTACCTAGCTATGCTTTGTGTTTAGGAATTTTGTAACATGCAGAGCAAGATAACAATGAAAGTTCTAGAAATCACTGACTTGCAGTTTTATGCCCTTTCCTCCTAAGGATAGTTTCCCTTTAACAGCAAACCAAAGACACCTCATATAAACAAAAGCAGCCCCTACAGTCATTCAGATTTTACAATAATGGGAGTTTCAGAATATTTTTCATTACTTACACAGCCAATTAAGAAATCCTAAGCAAATATTTCGCAAAAATTGAAATTGCTAATAATATATGTACTCAATCTACCTTAATGTTTTTGTACAGCAAATGTACATAGCAATGTGGTGGTGGAGGAGTTGGGAGTCGTAGAGAAATTATACCTGCAATATAGAGCTCTTAACTTAGCTTGGTTTATGAAAACATTAGCCCTTGAGGAAATTATGGGCCTCTATCTTTAATCAGACCTTGGAAATATTAACTATCACCCCTCCCTTATCCCTACTGTATATTATCTTGGGAGGACGCAGTGAAGTAACTTTCTTATGTTAGTCACTTGTAACATAACACTTTAGTTATGTTGGAGGAGTGTTCCTTTTAACTCATATATGAAATGGCCTGAGGATGTTTTCTCCTATTAAGTTTTACCTTTTAAACTTGGATCTTGTGCCACAAAATAGCACAGCACATAACTATAGTGCATCCTGTACTGCAGGCCTGTTGCTTCCACAGATATTTCCGCTGACATAACAAAGTGGTTCTTAAAAGATTGTAGGGGCGGGTGGGCTTCTGACCAACTCTTAAGGCAGCATTCCTTGTCTGAGTGACATGTAAAAATGTTTCTCAGTGAGTAAAAAAAATCCTACAAAATTCAAAATAAAAATAAAACTAAATAATAAACTCAAAATAAATCCCCAATGTAATTGCATTATTAACAAACTCAACCATGTTGTGAAGTCGTAGGCTTTCATGGCCGGCATCCATAGTTTTTTGTGAGTTTTTTGGGCTGTGTGGCCATGTTCTAGAAGAGTTTCTTTCTGACGTTTCGCCAGCAACTGTGGCTGGCATCTTCAGAGAATACTGGAATAGAAGAGAGGGGGTCTATATATACTGTGAGACCCATGGTCCAGAATTTCAGTGTTTTCAAACAGCATTTTATGCCCAGGATGGTTTATAATGTGTTCTGCTACTGCTGATTTTTCTGGCTGGCCCAGTCCGCAGTGTCTCTCTCATGTTCCTTGACTCGTGTTTGGACACTGCGTTTGGTGATCCTATGTAGACTTGTCTACAGCTGCATGGTATGCGGTAAACTCCTGTGGCTGAGAGAGGGTTTCACCTGTCCTTCGCTGAGCACAGCATTTGTTGGATTTTCTTGGTTGGTTTGCTGTTTGAAAACACTGAAATTCTGGACCATGCCAACAACTATCAGGTCAGAATGCACAGGGGAGCCATCGAAATCCACAAACACTTGGATAACTTCAACAGGAAAGAAGAAACCCTTAAAGTAAACAAGGTTTGGCTACCAGTCCTACAAAATAAGAAAATCAGCACTCAGCCAATGCAAATGGGAAACCAACCAGGGTCAGGGGCTGTCCCAGCAGACAATAGCAGACAATATCCTTGATTGCACATCCTCCCACCCTGAAGCCATGCCATTAACAACAGAACAATACCTATTCAACACAGAACAATACACAGTTTACATGGGAATCACTCCTCCCTACCCAGGGTCTCACAATATATATAGACCCACTCTCTTCAATTCCAGTATTCTCTGAAGATGCCAGCCACAGATACTGGCAAAACGTCAGAAAGAAACTCTTCTAGAACATGGCCACTCAACCATGTTGCTTCCCATTCCCCTGAATTTCCCCAGAAGTACAGAAGTACAGGTAACAGTCCCCAGAAGTACAGGTAACAGTCAGCAAATTAATTCCAAGCTCTGTCTCCACAATCCTCCTAGATGACACTGACATAACCATGGTAGGAGAAATCCATGCCCATTCATTGTGATTTAGCTCCACGGGGTTCATTTAGACAGGTTGCAACAGACAACTACTCTACAGCTCTGTGCATGAGATATGACTAGCCTTGACTTTATACCCTAAAAAAGAATCATTTCAAATGGCCGTTGAATTCAATAGGAAGCCCCCTCATATCTGACGGGTTAGGGACTGGAGCACAGTCAGAGGCGGATTGGTTGAAAAGGTTTTTTTTAGCTTGCAAATGCATTTTGGCCACTGAAAAAAAAAGGAAATAACACACTGTATATCACAATTGAATGTGTGCCAAAGGTTACATTAACACACACACTATCTGCTGTCATATATACTCGACTATAAATTGACATTATGTATAAGTCGAGAGCAGGTTTTGGGGCTAAAATTATGGACTTTGATATAACCCACAGATAAGTTGAGGGGCATGTAACAAAGGGTGTGCATGCATTTAGAAGGAAGAAGAACTGGCAAAAGCCCGCTCTTTCCATGCTTGCAAATTACATAGACAAGTTCCGTTAATTCAAGGAGGGGTCCTCTCTTTCAGTAGGCAAGCCTTGGGAGTCCATGCACTTGTGAGTGGTCCCAAGCAACCCTTGTAGAAAAGAAGAACTGATGAAAGAGCAGATCCCTAGTTGAATTAATGGAACTTGTCTATAATTTGCATGCATTGAAAGAGTGAGGCATAGAAAGCGAGGGCTTCCTATAAAGCAATGGGGGTTCACTTGTAACCCTCCAGATATCATTGTATTCCTGTTCCCATCCATACCAACTAGCATGGCTGGTGGTTGGGTATCATGGGAAGTTGTAGTCTACCATGTTCTGGAGTGACACAGGTTATAATAAAGCAATATGATTTGATTGTAACAGCTTGGGAGATAAATCACTGAAGAAATGAAAC
>JANUYF010000001.1:279484850-279709850 GCA_026167975.1 Phrynosoma blainvillii
TCACCTTACAATGTGTAGTGATCTGGATATTAAGACCAGGTACAGATAACTCTTGTATGAACTGAGCCAGTATATTTTAAAACAAGCTTTTAAACATGTATTTGTATGAAATCTGCATTTTACCTTACACATATTATTCTTCCTAAATCTTCTAAAAATATATCTGCAGTTGTTGTTTATCTTTGCATCAGCATGTAAAGTAATTTTCAAATAAAAAGATTAATTCCAAATCCTACCTTTTATCTGTCAAATTACATGAACATTGGACCCTAGTTTTAATAATTTGTGAGGGCAGAGTCCTTTAGAAAGAGATGATGTAAAGAGGATTCCATTTGCAGCTTGCCCTGGTCTTTGGTTGCAGAGAAGGAAATTAACTGAGCATTGCTTCATTTTCCGTAATTTCATGAGTTATTACTAAAATCAGCACATACTACTTTTTTGTAAGGGTGGGGAAGTAGCTATAGATGATGTCTTTTATTCTTTTTCCTCTTTGACATACAATACAACAATATTCAAAGATCATGAATGTATAAATTATAATATTTATTGGTTACATTTGCCTTTCTGTTTGTTAAAAATGGGGTATGATCCAATCCAGCACAGATGGAAGTTGTATGTAGAGGCCAAATTTGTTCTTATTGGCTCATTAGAGCCCTTTCCCCCCATTCCACCACATGAACACATGGACCTGTGCACAGACAGCATTAGCAGCTGTCATGTATTGGGGCAGGCGGCAGAAATAGGAATGTAGGTGTATATGCTATACCTTCATTGAATTGATCCCCATCCAAGTATTGCAAGTTAATCATGATCCAGCATATAAGAAAGCTGGTTTGTGCCTGCTGCATTTGAATATAAAGGATGCCTTTCAGCTGATGGAATGCTCTTTGTTCTGGCACACACTCCACCAGTAGAACAAGGGAGGAGTTTACTTATGGAAATCCAATTTCCCTTTCTTCTTGTAGGCTCCTGTGCCACCTTCTATGCTGTTCCAAAGATTTCCCTGATCCTTTAAAGTAAAGTGAGGGAGGACTATTGGGGAAACCTGGAACTGGCAAAACATGCCACCATCTTTACCGGAATTCCTCATTCGACATTACATCAGCTGAGTGACACCCACTGGATACAGTCTAAAATCCTGGAAGTTGTTTCTACCAGCAGTTCTGTTCTGAAGCATGTATTCTAGTTAAAAAGAAGACATGAACAATTCAACTGCAATCCATGACATATGTCTTTTATTTTTTTTAAGAGTGGAAAGAAGATGCTAGAAACAAGACTCACAGATATATTATTGTTTTGTATCAATTGACAAGGTGAACGTTGACACTACCTTCATTGTTTTATGAGGGGAGACAAATGCTGAAATTACAAAAGAAAGAAAGTCCTCAACATGTTGGATGCTATTCAAAGAATCTTGTAAAATAAACATATTTTGTTTCAACTTCACAGCATAACTTCTGGCCAACATAATGTACAGTTTTATCTCTAAAGTTTATTATATGTCAGATGAATGGCTATTGTACTGTAGGGCAAAAAGCAATTCAGAAACAATCCTTGTTGTAATTCACTCTGACGATGGCATGCAAATATTAACGGAATACTTTGCAGCTAATATTCTCTAGCATTTATTTCATTTCATTTCATTTTGAAATGTACGACATTTGATTGTTGATGTCATTGTGTTATAATTTGTGGCTTAAACTTGCCACTTGACAGATCACCTTTAAAAAATAAATCACACAGGAATATTTGGATAGTTTATGAAAAAGTAAATATTAGGTCATGATTAGTAATTAAAACTATATTAGCACATGCATATAACTAAGCTGATTCAGTCTGTTATGCATTTTCAGTCTGTTACATAGTTTTTGCTAAGAGTCACTAATTTTTGTTATTGTGCCTTCAAGTTTTTCCTGACTTAATAGCAATCCTAAGGTGAACCTGTCATGGGGTTTTCTTGGCAAGATTTGTTCAGAGAGGGTTTGCCTTTGCCTTTCCTCTGAGCCTGAGAGAGTGTAATTTGTTAATGGTCACCCAGTAGGTGGCTGTGTAGGGATTTGAACCTTGATCTCCAGAATCCTAGACCAACACTCAAACCACTACACCACATTGGCATTTTACATGGACATAGTGGCTGTGGCACAGAGATGCCAGGTCAACTCTTAATGCTATAGATTTGTAGTCATTTTTCTGTTCAGAGCAGATAGATACATTAAATAAAAATTTTGAAAGTTCTCCACGTTGAAACATTTCCGAGGCATCTAAGACAAGGGCCGTTCAGCATGAAACCAACCCCATAATCCTTCATTTTACTAGCATGCCTAGATCATTCTCTCATCCAACTGCAACCAATGGATGCATTCCAGTGCACAGTTGCATGTGATAAAGTCTCATTGATACTAAAGGAACTTGGATGTGTAAAACTGGCTGCTTGAGTTACAGTGTTCAGTTATGCCAGTTCTGCTATTGGTGTATGACAGCATTTTGAAGGGGGAGAGGGCAGTATATTGGATTCCCTATTTTTCCCTGCTTGCTACAAAAGAAAACCTTCCCCATACTTTCCATGCGCCTGCCTGCTGATTGTAAAAATGTGTTGAGCATTTTCTTTAAAAAAAAAAAACACCAAAAACCAGAGAGCTGCGTTTTGATTTATTCAGCGAACAAAACATATGCTTGCTGTTCTGTTCTATGTAATTCATGTGATCAATAAAATTATCTTTTAAAAAAGAGCAACTTTGGCATTTAGGGAGATTACACTGATGTACAGGGAATACGATTGTTGCCGCCAACTTCTGTGCTGTTGGCCCGTAATATGCTTTGGGGCTCAATAATATAATAATAGTGCATAATCTGCCTTTTTTCCTCCCCTTTTAGGATAGAAGCAGTATACTGTGGCTGTTATCCACTCTGTCCCAAAGCTTTGGTCTATCCAGAAATATTTCCAGGTAGTTTGTTGCCTGTGCGTTATTTTGTTGTTGTTGTTGTTGAGGTTTGAATCAATTAATTTTAAAATACAAAGTTTGAGAATAAACTTAAGCAAGAGCAATTGTTTATTTGGCAAGCAACCATGTTAGCACTAAGGAATTTTTTAATGTGTTTTAATACATTAGACAAAGTTTATATTTACCATCTGTTCTTTCAAGATAACACAAAAGCAAGTTTTGAAATAGCATTCTTCATTGTTAGTATACACAGTCTATAATGATAGATTTTTATTAAAAAGGTCGCTTCGGCTGCAATAGGTTTCAGATTTTTTTAATGATATTCAGAGAGAGGGGGAAAAATTAGGCCTGAAAAAAAATAATACCAAATTATTTAAACAATTTAATACTTAATAATATCCAACCCTGCTACAGGATACACACTAATGTAGTACCAGTTCTTTGAAAAATCTCATCACTAAGTGTCTCGCATATGCATTGTGTTACATTAGAATAATGTATTTTAATCACCCAAAGGAGATGTCTAAACAGCACAACTACACAGTCTTATTTAGCATTAAACATCCTTGTGAGCTGAGGTAACCTTATAAAATCATGCTTAAATAATGTAAAACATGAGGCGGCACAGAGCAATATGCATTTTTAATTAGTAAAGTGACTAATATTGAGTGTGTGCTTTGAGGTTTTTGTTTCATTAAAAATGTATCTGTTTTTCCTGCAGCTGAATATCTATATTCTACACCTGAACAGCTTTTTAAAAGGCTTCAGAATTTCTGCAAGAGACCAGATATTGTAAGGAAACATCTTTATAAGGTATTTTTTAGAATAAGTATTCTGTGCTATTCTTTATGCTGAAGAATACAGACCAACCCCCCCCCAAAAAACCCCAATAACCACCACCACCACCTCCTATTCCCCCCTCCCAAAAAGGAGAGAAAATCAGAAAACATTTAATTAGCATCCTAATGTTTAAAGGAAACATGCTAGGGAGGTATATTGGTTGTTACACTAACAAGGATTAATTACACTAGATGCCATTGTATTAACCTAGGGTCTTATGAAATACGTGCACTTAATGCATGCTACATGTTTTTTAAATATATATATATATATATATATATATATATATTGTTTCCTAAAATGACTGTCCTCCACATTTGGGCCCCAGAGGCTTATAAAAATGAACCTGGATTAATTTAATGTGTTGGTTAAAAAGGAGTGCTTTTTAAAGGGGATGTTGCAATTACACTACTGAGGATAGCCTTACCTTCCTACCTTAATTAAATCTTCATTGGTCAGCACACTCAGGTGACTGATCAGGTAAAAACTACATCTCTTCTCTCTCCCCCACCCTGTTTTTATAGTTAGAGATAATATTTAACCCATTACGACATCAGTGCCACACAAACTTATGGATATGTGTCTATTTGGTGCCAGACTCTGATAATCCATTTGTAGACTCCAATTAGAGAACAACTGCATAACATGGCTTCTGCCCAAAACAGCATTCCTATGTCTTCTCCTTTTCTTTCTCCCTGTAACAAGTAGTAATACAAAAAGTGGAATAAGTGTTCATGATAATTGTTGGGAAATTTGCTGCCTTCAAAAACGACAGCCAGTGAAATGGAATAGGGTGAGAAGGGTTCGCCATGCAAGTTACAGTACCTCTTGGGAAGGAGAGAGAAATGTGGAAGAAATATAAGGCTGTTAGATTTGCCAGCAGCTGTGTTAATATTTATAATTGCTGTGTTTTCATGAATGAATTCTTGTGTGTTCAGAATGAGGCAGTATCCTGGTATCCTGGTATACCCCTTATAATTCTTCCCCTTACAAGAAAGAGTGACTAAACAAAACCAACCATGGGTCACTGAAACCCACAAACTGAAGGAGCAATCTGGCTTGCCCTCCTCTCCACCTCCCTCTTCAAGAGGCAAACAAATAAATAAAGTTGTGAGGTATTCCTCTGCTTCATCAAGCTTTTTGAAGTGCTGTCTGTGTTCCAATAAATAAACTATGGATGGAAAGTCCTTACCATGTGTACGTGAGGTAGTCAGAAAGAATGTCCCAACATATTGTTTCACTCATATTTACCCCTAATTCTTCTGGTCTCCCTTGATGTCTAAATGCACCTAATGCCTAGTTTTGCCTTAGAAATAATGTATAGGTTTTGTAAAGGGAAAGAGATGTTGTTCCAGAATTTATTCCCCTCTGGTCACAAAGGTTTTCAGCACTGAAAAACTCTTGGAAAATGTTATTTTGTGAACCTTCATATTCAGCAGGGTGGGATATGTGTGTGGACCTCCTAATATTGTTTGATTACAGCTCCAGCCAGAGCCAATGGTGAAGGATGACGGGAGCTGTAGTTCAGCAACATCCAAGGGGTTGCATGTGTCCTATACCTAGTGTACATCCCTGGTGATAGATTAATGCTTATCAGAAGGGGAGGCTTCCCTCTGGTTGGACCCATTTCAAATTCCAATCACTATTTGACCAATGCATCAAGTTGACAGAGTGTACATAGGCAGCAGGAAGCATACACTGTAGTAACTCCTTCCTCCGTCTTGCACTGGTAATGGAAGAATGGGAACCAGTGAAATTTAGTGATTCTTTATGACCGTGCTGGCTCTTGATAGACTGTGGCCATAACCAGGATGTTAATTTGGATATCTAAATTTCTGAATAGTCTAGGTCTCTGTAGAGCAGTTTCGAATTGTGCAGCCTATGGGATGCATGTGGTATTTTCAGGAGCCTTGTTTGTCCCTTGCCCCTCTGAGATCCCAACAAAACCCCTGAAATCTTTTTTTTAATTATTATTTTTTAAATCAGTAGGCAAAATGTAGTTCTGGGATGAAGCATTGTTCAGTGGGTATGACTTTGCATTTTTGGAACTGTTATAATCCCCATACCACTCACTAAAGCAGCAGGAAATCATGCCCCAAAGTGACTTCTGGCTCTGAGCAGTGGTGCTGCTCAGGGAGGGTTGGGAAGAGCTAACGATCATTCTTCAACCCCTACTGTGAAGGTTACCTCCTTCTCTATGTCCTTTTGTAGTCCACAACATTGCCCTTTCTTAATAATTGTGGATATACAATATGCTGAAATATAAAGAAGCATTCCTGGCGTCAGAGAAGTCAAGTTCCATCAGAAAAATTGAATTTCCTTCCTTGAAGGCTTGTGACTCCCGAGCTTGAGCATCAACGGAGTGCAATGTAAGACCTGCGTGGTGTAGCCATTTGATTTGATTTGAACATCTTCCATGTCACCACTTTAATATGTTATTCCATATTTTTAAATGGAAGTTGTAAACTGAATGTTAATCCACCTGAAGAAAATGTAGGTGCAGCCACAGAGAAATTTTCTTGTACCAACGTGGTCAACATAGGCCTAAATCCTGACTAGAGTAGTGCTACTAAATCAGTAGATTTACTTAAACACAATTGCTTTGGAGGATCTAGTCTACTTGGGACTAACCAGAAGAATACCAGCCATAAAGTGCAATCCTCGGTTGCAAGATGGAATGCAGTCCACACTGGGCCAGTTGGAGGTATGATGAATCCAAATCTTTCCCAATTTGTGGGAAATCACCTTTGCCTTGACTTAACTTTATGCTAGCATTGTAGCCATGTCCACAGCTGATGGGGAAGAAGGGACGACATATACATTTGTCTTTAGAGCAGAGCAGCCCCAAATCCTGCATTTTTTGATCCAAGAGAGACCAGAAGGGGCAGCCACTAGCTTCATTCACACCAAACCGACTCACACACTTTGTAGGTACAGCATATTGTGCAGGGGTCCATCTATTGCAAGTGTGGCTGGCGCCTGCTCTTCCCACTCCATGTACAGATGTGAAAACTGGACAGTGAAGAAAGCAAAGAAAAAGAAAATCAACTCATTTGAGATATAGTGCTGGAGATGTGGTGCTGGAAAAGAGTGCTGAGGATACTGCCTATGGCTAGATAGACAAACAAATGGGTCCTTGAACAGATCAAGCCTGAACTCTCCCTGGAAACCAAGATGATCACATTGAGGCTTTTGTACCTTGGCCATACCATGAGAAGGCAGAACACATTAGAAAAGACAATGATGCTAGGAAGGTGGAGGGAAGTAGTAAGAGAGGAAGACGGCATGCCCCATGGATAGATTCAATCAGGGAGGACACAAGCCTGAATTTGCAAGAACTAAGCAGAGTTGCGGAGGGTAAGGGGTCTTGGCAATGTCTCATACACAGGGTCACCATGAGTCAAGGTTGACTCGAGGGCACATATGAAGCCTGTCCCAAGAGAAGGGCCTCTCACCAGAGTCCCATGCTCCCATAAGATCTCTCACTTTGTGGGAGCCTGGAGTGCTTGTGAGAGGCCCTCCATTTGTGTGTGTGTGTATGTTTGTAGGCTTTCCTCACATGGACTGACCAGTATTGAACTAGCTAGGTAACAGAGGTCCAAAACACACTGTATAAATAATCCAGTTTGAGACTACTTTAACTGTCCTGACTCAGTGCTAGAGAATTCTGGAACTGTAGTTTTGTGAGCATTTAGCTTTCTCTGAGAGAGAGCTCTGGTGCCACAATAAACTACAGTTCCCAGGATTACCTAACACTGAGCCAGAGCAGTTAAAGCAGTTTCAAACTGGATTATTTCTGCATTGTGTTTTCGACCACAGAGGGGTGTTCCATATTGCTGTTTGAAAAATCTGGTAACCCTAGCTGGGAAACCTGGAATAATTTCTTTTCACTGGCACCTGAACTCACTCTCGGTGTCCCTGCCTGTGTCCAAGGATTGGAGGAGCTTTGGCTGTGGTATAACTCAGCACCTCTCCTGCCATGTCCCACCTCCAGCCCTTTTTGAGCTCTTTTGTTGGCAGATGTTAATCAGTAGAGCAATTCTGCTGACAGATTGTTCTGTCGGCAATCAGCTGGTGAAAGTGCATTCTGCCAACTGATGAACAAGGTGATTTTTTTTCTTCCAGATGAGACTTGTGCTTAAGCCTAACACTCCACAACATGTACATCTTTGGGTTAGGATTGCACTGGTAAATAGGAACTCAAGAATACTTCTCTGTCATTCATTCTTTCCTACATTTTATGCTGCTTTTGTTCTTTTCTATGGGGAATATCATGAATGATTATATACTGAATAAAAACATGATGCCTGTATTCTTGTTCACAAATAACAAGTTACTGAGCCAGTAATTAACGAACACATTCTTGACAAATGTAATTGGGCGACAATTTGCCTACTAATGCTATCCAGGTTAAATGGGCAATCCCCTGGCTTCCTCCTTTGAAGGTATTTCTGGTTCCTCCCTCAGATATATTTTAGCTGTACTTCCATACTTTCCCAGTACAGCATATCTCTGCAGAAGAACAGAACTATTAATTTTACTCTGCATGCATGCAGTTTCTTTTTTTTTTTTTTTTTTTTTATTTTTTATTTTTAAAAAACATAAAAAATCCACTTAAAATATATTCTTAGTCATCTTTACAGTACATTTACCCATAGTTCAGACTTCTCAATAGTTCTTTGAAAGTAAGTACATTTTTTTCACATTTTGCATACATCATTTCTGTATCTATTACTTCTATCATCATCTCAGATCCAGTTCATTTACACAATCTTAATAACTACTTTGCTGCTTTATTCCCATTTTCTATTTATATATTCTTCCACTGGAGCCCACTCTTCCTTAACCAATTCCACATTCTCATTATTCAATAACCTTGTCAATTTGTCCATTTCCTTCATCTCTAACAATTTCAATAGCCATTCATCTACCGTTGGAGTTGTCTCCTGTTTCCATTTGGAGGCTATTAGTATTCTTGCTGCCGAGACCATGTAAAGTATTAGTCTCCAATATTTTCTAGTTATATCTGCTTCTAGTTTGTATGTCATATTTAATAAATATAATTCTGGATATAATTCAAGACCGTTTTTAAGTATGTCTTCCATCGTCATGTGTATTTTTTTCCAGTACCTTTTCATTTTGGGACATCTCCACCAAACATGATACCAAGATCCAACATTGCTTTTACATTTCCAACATTCGTTCTTTTGTAGTTTATAAATTTTTGCCATTCTAGCAGGGGTGAGATACCATCTTTGTTCCATTTTCCATTGATTTTCTCTTATGTCTTGAGAGCGAGTAAATTTTCTTGTCATTTTCCTTGCTTTCTCCCAATGATCTACCATTATTGTCCTACCAATGTCTGTTGCCCACTTGATCATATTGTCTGATATTATTTCTTTTTCCTGTCTCTGACACATTAATATTTTATATAATTTACTTATTCTCTTCTCTCTTGTCCCCAGCCAAATTTTATCTATGTCTTTCAATTCTTCTTCCACCCCTTGCAGCTTAATATCCATTTTAAATCTTTCCTTTATTTGGGTATATAATAACCAGTGCATTTTATCATCTAAGTGTTGAATCTCAGACATAGCTTTAAGTTCCAATTGGTTTCCAATCTTCTCCAGTATCTCTTTATATTTTAACCAAATTCGAAGGGCTGTCCATCTTCCAAAAAAAGCTTCATGTGGTGAAGTCCATAAAGGTATTTTAGTGTATATTATTTTTTTCAGTTCTTTCCAAGTTTTAAGTAAGCTTCTTCTTATTACGTGGTGTTGGAATTCTTTGTGAACTCTATCCTTATCATAACATAAGTATCCATGCCATCCGAATCTGTTGTTGAATCCCTCCAAATTCAATATATCCTGGTCTTCTAATGTTATCCATTCGGATAGCCAATCTAAAACATTCGCTTTGTGGTAGAGTTCTAAATCTGGTACATTCCTCCCTCCATCTTTACTTTGTCTTGTCATTGTTAGCCAATTGATTCTCGCTTTTTTACTTTTCCAAATAAATTCCTTCAAATCTTTTTGCCACTCTTGAAATATTTGCCTGTTATGTATTATCGGGATATTCTGAAATAAAAAATTTAATTTGGGTAAAATCATCATTTTTATCGTCTCTATTCTTCCTGATAATGATAGCTGAATTTTACTCCAATTTGTCATATCTTTCTTGATTTCTCTCCATTTTGGTTTATAATTGTTTTCGAATAAATCTACATTCCTTTTGGATATCCATATCCCCAAATATTTAGTTTTATTTACAACCTTACAATGCGTTTCTTCAGCTAATTCTGTTTCTTCTTTTTTTGTCATGTTTTTTGTAATTATTACTGTTTTGTCATAATTTATTTTAAATCCGGCCCTATTCCCAAAATCTTCTATCATTCTAAACGTTTCTTTTATATTTTCTATTGGGTCCTCCAATATCAATACCACATCATCGGCAAAGGCACGTAACTTATATTCTTTTCCTTTAATCTTCATTCCTCTAATGTTTGGGTTTCCCCTTATCTGATTTAGTAATGTCTCCAACACCATTATAAAAAGAAGAGGTGATAACGGGCATCCCTGACGCGTCCCTTTGCCGATATTAATTTTTTGTGATTTGTTTCCATTTATCACCAGGCTTGCTGATTGCTCACTATATATTTCTTTAATCCAATTACAGAATTTTTCTCCCAACTTCATTTTTTCACATATTTTTATCATAAAAGTCCAATTTACGTTATCAAAAGCTTTCTCTGCATCCAAAAATATAAGTCCCAATTTTTTGTCATTATTCTTTTCATAGTATTCAATCACATCTACTATTGTTCTTATATTGTCCTTTAAATATCTTTGAGGTAAAAATCCCGACTGTTCTTTTTTAATTATTTGTGAGAATATTTTTTTAAGTCGTTCTGCCATTATTAATGCAAATATTTTGTAGTCTGTATTTAACAAAGATATCGGTCTGTAATTCTTAGCTCGCAATTGCATGCATGCAGTTTCATCTGTGACCTAGAAGTGGACATTTATGTTAGGGCAGACCAGAAGAGACTGCTGTTTTTGCAGGAAATGGTTAAACTTCAAGAAGAAAGGAGAAAACCAAAAATGCAATTTAACACCCAATTTCAAGCTCATTATCTTTCATTGTCTATTAACTTGGCAATGGTTCAGAAGGTAGCTCATAATAGTTTAAAATGCTGACTGAACACTTCCAGTGCTCAACATTACTTCTTGAGTCAATACTGTTCCATAGCTGTACGTGGAGGCTTCAAAGAGAAAAACAATCCTTAAATTTTTACCTTGACATTCACTTTTTCTTCAGTTGCAGATAAATAGGGTTGGTTGCATTTTTTTTTTTAACACAGCTTGCCTTTTTCATAGCTATGGAACTGTGGTGTTTCCATGCATGAAATGCTGGGGTGGTTTATAAAGTAGCATGGACACTGCAAACATTGATATTAAAGAGTAGGATTTCGAAAATGTAGCACCAGGAGATGAGATGTGCACTGGACAAATCCTGCTAAGTAAAATGCTTCATTTGCTACAAGTGTCTGTTCTTTGGCGAACATACTCCTTCCTGAATTATTTATAGGTAGACTTACTGCCACAGACATGGAGCAGTTCATCACATCACTTTGGGCAGCATGTTAATAACTCCTGCTGAATGCAAGTTTTAATTGCTCATAGTATAATAGCAGCAGTGAATGCCACTGGATAGGGGGAAAGGAATACTGTCCAAGGGAGTCAACTTTAACCCCTCTTTTGAAACCTTCATATAGCAAAGAAATGAACTCTGTTAATTTGGGATTGCGTTGAAGAAAAGGCATAAGTCTATTCCATTTTTTCTGCACTGTTCTGGGGTCTTACACATAGAGATTCCAGTTCCTAATTTCCCCTTTAAGGCTTTTTACTGGCTGGCATCTTATTAGGCTCACATGTACATAATTCCCCTAATTTTGTTCTGCATTCATATGTCCTTTTTTGGGCACTATGGGACTTGGTATTGCCTATTTCCTTCTGAGTACCCCATCCCACTCACCTCCCCCCTACACACTCTTATTGAACAGCTATGAAACCCCCACATAGCATCCCCCACTTTATGAGGAGCAGACAAGTTTGCAGAAGTATCTGCTCATAGTGCGATGTAAAATTATCACATCAGTGCTGAGATCTGCTGAGGCCCTCTGGAAGGCTCAGCACTTATGTATTCATTTTGTTTCTGGCTACAGGGACGTAGCCAGGTACTTCTGCAATCCTGCCTACTCCCCATGGACATGCATGGTGACTTCAAAGGATCATTTGGGAGTGGTATATGGTGAAGCCCCACATAGGCAACTACACAAACCTACTATGGGCCTTTACAGACTACAAAAATAGTGCAGCTTGAGGCCACTTTAACTGTCCTGGCTCAGTGCTAGGAAATCATGGGAACTCCATTTTTTTCTAGGACATTGAGCCTTCTCTGTCAGAGAGCTCTGATGCCACAATAAACTACACTTCCCATGATTCCTTAGCCCTGAGCCAGGACAGTTAAAGTGGCTTCAAGTTGCACTATTTCTGGCAGTCTGTAAAGGCCCTATATTACATTGAGGATTTCAGCCACAGTATAGGGAAAAAAGGATGCTAGGATGCAACTATGGAGATTAATCTAGTCATTTCACATTTTTTGTGTATCTTGTTTTGTAATAATATATTTATTGATTTATCACACACAGAATATAATTCAAGATGAAACAATTAATCCACATGAAACATACTATATCACAAGAAAAAAAACATACACACAAAAGACACATCATCAATATGATAAAGGAGAATTCCCAAATAATGTGAGGCCAGCATATGTCATTGTAGGTAATCAACATTCTTAGAAGTTTAAAAAAAATGGTAATATAATCATATCATTTTCCTTTTAATATTTGTATTTTTTTTTTTGCTTTTTTAAAATAATTTTTATTATCAACATACAATAAAAACACAAATTTACAATTTACATTGCTATAATAGCTTCTCCCCCCCCCTTTAAGTACTTCCTTCTGTCACTGTTTCTATAGAAATTCTATAAAAATTCTATTTTCTTCTTGTCTTTACCCTTATTACATTTGTAATTACATCGTAAACATACTTTTTATCCTTTCACCCACACCAAAAAAACTCCATTAAGGAAAGCGTTCCTTGCTTTAGATTATGTCTTCTCTTTGTTGTCTCTACCTTTTCCTTCCAAGTATGATATAAATCTGACATCTCTTCTCTATTGAATTAGCCATAGATTTCACAATTCCATTCATTTTGTCCATTTTTTTTCTGCAGTCTTAATTTTCTAATAATTTCTTATTTATCCCCCAAATTTCTTCCTAATATTTTAAAATTGGTCGCCAATCTTTTTCTACTTTCGACATATTTTTGTATTTACCATATACAATCTGTCTAGTTCTCTTATTTCACTTATTTTATGCAACCACTCTTCTGTTGTTGGAAGCTCTTCCAATTTCTTTTAACTAAAATTCTGGCTATTAAATAAAGTAAAATACGCCAAAATTTCTTTTTATCTTCTGATTTCAAGACCGAAGTCATGTTTAGTAAATAGAACTCTGGTTTCATTGGGAATCTTATTTTAAAGACTCTCTGTTACTATGTGTACTTCCCTCCAATATTTTTTAATTTTGTGGCATTTCCACCAGTGTGAAATAATGATCCTGTTCCTTCCTGACACCTCCAACATTTATCCTTAGTTAATGTATAAATCTTTTTTAGTTTCATAGGGGTATAATACCATTTGTTACTTATTTTTAAATGATTTTCTTTTAAGTCTTGGGCTACTGTAAATTTATTTGTTTTAATCCATGCATTTTCCCATTCTTATAATGATATTGTGTGGCCGAAATTTTGTGCCCACCTTATCATGTACCCTTTAATTGTTTCCTGTTCCAGTTCTCTATTCAGTAATAGTTTATAAATTTTGGACACTTTCTTTTTAACTTGTTGCCATAGAATTTCATCTAATTCATTCCGTTTCTTCTCTATTCCTAAATTCTTAATATCTTCTGTATACTTCTGTTTTAGTTATATATAATTAAACCAATGAATGTTATTTTTCCCCTTGTTTAATTCCTCTCTATGTCTATTTTTGACATCCATAGGTTAACCATTTTTGCTCTTGTGCCCATCTTCCAAAAAAAAAAAAAACCTTCTTGGATTGAAATCCATAATGGTAACTTAAAATAAAGTCTTTCTTTAATCTTCAACCAAACATTTAATAAAACCTTCTTAATCGGGTGATTATTAAAATCTTTGTTAATTATTCCTTTGTTGTAACACAGATAAGCATGCCAACTTAAGCGAAGCTGAGTTCCTTCTAAATTCAGTAAGTTTCTGTTGTCTAATTTCAGTCATTCTTGCACCCACATTAAATTACAAGCCTAAAAATAAAGCCTTATGTCCGGTAATGCACAACTTTCCTTTTTCTTTGGTCTCTTTCAGGTTTATCCATTTAATTCTGGGTTTATTCCCTTTCCAAACAAATTTCTTTAACTTTTTATCCCATTCATTGAATAACTTTTGATTGGTTACAATTGGTAAATGAAGCAACAGGAACATTACTTTTGGTAAAATTGCCATTTTAATTACAGAGATTCTTTCTAGTATTGACAGGTTCATTTTATTCCACCTCTGTAAATCTTCCTTTGTTTTTTTTTACATAACTTATGGTAATTTTCCAAGAGTTTAAGGTTACTACTTGTCAGCCAAATTGCCAAATACTTTATTTTCTTCCAAATTTTACAGCCTGATTTTTTTTAATTAAGACTCCTCCTCCTTGTTTTGACATGTTCTTTGTCATTGTCAATGTTTTTTCTTTATTGATCTTAAACCCTGCATAATTTCCAAAAGGTTTTATTTCATAAAGTAATTGTTCTACATTCTTAATTGGGTCTTCCAGAATTACTACTATGTCATCTGTGAATGCTCTAACTTTCATGGCCTTTTATTTTAGTCCCTTTTATGTTGTTGTTAGTTTTAATTGCATTAAGGTTTCCAATACTATAATAAACAAAAGTGGTGAAATGGGGCAACCCTGCCTAGTGCCTTTACTAATACTAAATTCTGATGCTTTTTTCTCTATTAACTATCAATTTAGCTGTTTGATGTTTATAAATCTGTTTAATATTATCTATTAATTTCCCCCATCTCTATTCTTTCCAATACATCTAATAAAAAATCCTACCTTATGTTGTCAAATGTCTTGTCCACATCAACAAATATCAACACTAACTTCTTATTATTGTTGATGTTATAATAGTCTACAGCATTTAAGATAGTTCTGATATTTCTTATTTGCGTTCCAGGCAAGAAACAATTCTGATCTTCTCCTATAACTTCTGATAATACTTTTTTTAAAATCTATTGGCCAAAATTAAAGTATATATTTTATAATCAGCATTAAGGAGAGATATTGGTCTGTAGTTTGTTATCTGCAAGCTATATTTTCCTTCTTTTGGAATTAATGTTATGATAGCTACAATCCAAATTTTAGGTATACCTTCTTTACTGATTAGATTTAGCATTTTATATAGAAGTTCTAGCAATTCATTTTGAAAAGTTTTATATATAGCTGTAAAGCCATATGGGCCTGGGGCTTTCTATTCTTTTAGGCTTTGTATAGCTTGTACAATTTCATGTCGCGATACTGTAGCATTTAATATCTCCCTTTGTTCACTTATTATTTTTGGAATTTCCTTCTTACTTATATATTCCATCATTTTACCTTAAATTTTATTGGTTTATTCTCTTCTTTATAAAGGTTGTTATAAAATTCTTTGAATGCTTTTTAATGTCCTCTTGGTTATTATTACTTTATTATTCTTAATTTCATTATTTTCTTCTCTTTTTCTTTTTTCAATTTCTTCGCTAACCAGTGACCTGTTTTGTTAGCATTTTCAAAAGTATTTTGTTTCTTTTCTTTAAGTCACTCACAATTTCTTTTGTTACTTTTACTTGAAGTTGTCTCTGAATTAGTTTTATTCCATTTTTAATTTCTTAATTTCTAAAGTGTTTCCTTTAATTTTTCTTATTTCTTTTTTAATTCTATCAATATTTTATCTTTTCACGTGTTTTTTTTCTAATATCATCAGGTTTTTTAATTAGCAGACCTCTAATTACAGATTTGCTGGTGTCCCAGACTATTTTCACAGATACATCTGGAGTACAGTTTTCTTAAAAAAAGTATTTTAATTCTTTTCTCATTCTGTTTGCAAAACCTTCTTTCTTAAACAAATTTTCCTGTAATCTCCATTCTTTTAATCTATTATCACCACTAGTTCAATCATATTATGGTCTGACAGAGTTCTTGGGCAGATTTCCATATGTTTTTACTTTTATTATTAATTCCTTTGATACAAAAAAACAACAACAAACAATCAAATCTAGACCATGAATGGTGAGGATCTGAGAAAAAAGTAAAACCATTTTTATTACCATATATGTGGGTCTATGTATCAACTAAATCATGTTGTTGAATCATTTCTAAGCAACTCAAAGATAATTTCCCCTGATCTTAAAAAAAAAAATCATAGATTTTTCTGTCTCTGCTCACTTTAATCAAACCATTAAAGTCACCTGCTATAATAAATTATTTTTGTTATATAACATAAATTTTTCATTCAGTTTTTGAAAGAAAATATATTTTTTCTCTAATGGTCCATACACATTAACTAATATTATATTTTGCTTACCTATTGTGACCTCCAAAATTAATTACCATCCATCATTGTCTTTTTAAAATTATTTCACTATATAATTTATATTAACAAAAGCTGCTACTCCTCTTTTTTTCTTATTTGTTGAAGCAAAGAAAAGATGGCCTAATTTAGGATTTCTAATAAATTTAATGTTCTTGTCTCTAATTTTCGTCTCCTGTAAACAAATAATAACATAGCATTTTTTCCCCAAATAAATGAAATATTTGTTTCCTTTTTCTCTATATATTTAAACCTTTCACATTCCATGATCCTACTTTTATTGTCACTGTGTAATATATATATATATATATATATATATATACACATACATATACATATATACACATATATATAAGCATAGAGCTCTATCTATCAAACTACATAAATCTATAAACACATGCCTACGTATATACAAATACATATATTTGCAAAAATATGTGTATAAATATATACCACTATTTAAGCACAATCACCTATACATTTTAATTTTCTTCAGCTTCTATTGTCAGTCTTCTTTGTATTGGGAGTTTCTTTCATCTCCAAATATCTCTGGTACTTCAGAACTGATGCTTTCTTCTTCTTCTAATTGTCTTTCTAACATTTTATGAAGTAGGATTTTGTTGTTCTTCAACCCGTTCCTCCTTTTGGTGGGTGTTTGTTTGTTTGTTTGTTTTTGGTAGGTCTGAATTCTCTTATCCTCGTTTCTTCATATTCTTCTTGTTCTGTTTGTTCGGGGTTCTTTTTGGAATTCAGCCTTTTATAAAAGTCTTTTGCTTTGTGTACAGAGTTTATTTTATATCTTTTTTGTTTATATGTAAATATCACACCTTCCAACTTTCCCCATCTATTATTGATGTTGTTTCTCTGTAGCAAATTAGTCAAGAATATGTATGCTTGTATCTTTTTTAATACTTGTAGTGGTAAGTCCTTAAAAATTTCTACTTTTGTTTCATCTATAATCAAGCTTTCATTTTTTTAAAAAAATGTAATTTTTTGTCTTTTATTCTTGTTTCATTGAAACAAATTGCTATGTCTGTTGGTATTTTTTCCTTTATCAATCTTTGAATTAATCCTGAACAATTTGTCTATTTATAAATCAGTGAGGTCCTCTGAAATATCCAAGTAATTTGCTAATGCCAGAATTATTCTTTCAAAAAGTTGTTCATCTTTTATTTCCAGTAGTCCTCCTTATTTTTATACATTTTTCTCTTTGCCTAATTTCTTACACCAACACAGTCTGTTCCTCATACTTCTGAATTACACCTCTTCAAAGGCAGCCCCACATAGAGTGCGTTACAGTAATCCAACCGGGATGTAAATAAATCGTGTATCACTGTGGCCAGATCTGACATCTGACATCTCAAAGAACAGGTGCAGCTGGTGCACAAACTTTAACTGTGCAAATGAACTCCTGGCCACTTCTAAAACCTGGGCTTCCAGGCTCAGAGTCAAATCTAGGAGTACACCCAAGCTTCAACTGAATTCCTATTCCCTAATCTGCACTTTGACTGGCCAGGAACACCTCCATCTTGTCTAGATTAAGTTTGCCCTCATCCTATCCATTACTGATGATAGGCACCAGTTTAGGACCAAAACAGCTTCCTTGGTTTATAGTAGAAAGGAGTAATAGAATTCAGTGATATGTTTATACTGATGACACTAAACCCCAAAACTCCAGACAACCTCTTCCAGCAGTTTCATGTATATGTTAAATTGCCTGGGGAACAGAACCCTGAGGGTCCCCATTGGCTAATAGCCAAGGGCTCAAAGAGGACTCCCCCAGCACCACCCTTTTCCCTCAAGGAGAGAGTGAAGCCAATGTAAAGCAGTACCTCCACCTCCCATCTCAGCTAGAATACCATGGTTGATGGTATCAAAAGCCACCAAGGGGTCCAGCAGACCCAACAGGGACACACGTCTGCCTCTAAAAGAGAAAGGTACTGTGTATTACACACACCAAGTAACATTCAGAGGCAAGGCATGATAAGAAGATAACGGGGAACTCAGCTACTAGTTATGTAGCTAGACAACAGCTACTGAGAAATATCAGAAGTAGTCATCATAGGAACCCCAAGATTTGCAGGAGTGTGTGTGTAATTTCCAGGACACAAAATCTACAGAACACAACTTTGTGTCCCATGGTCCATCCTGAGAACAGTCCATTGAGGATGGATCATGTTCAGTGGTCACATGTTCTGGCATGCTCTATCGGCATATTCTGACAGAGCACACTCAGAGTATGTTGACAGGTGAAGCTAATAAAAATCTTGCTCCCATTTCTGTTTCATCCTCAAGTTTTATCTGTGCCTCACAAATAAGCTTGCTTTTATAAAGTTGTCTAGCAATTTTTTGTAGAAGATACTTGCATTTTGTCCCCACGGGAAGGAAGTTCCACATTAATGGGACAGCCACCAAGAACAACAGACCCAAATAATTTCCTGAACTGGCACTCTGAGTCTTATTAAGAAAGTTGGAACTTGTCACTATCCTTCAGCTTAAGCTAGCTCATATGGTTGTTATCCACTGAAACAAAATGGTGTTATAAATATGTGATTTTGAAAGAAGAGAACAGTTTTCTGACCCAAGGCTGAGTCTAATTTATAAATTCCTTTTCAAGCCACTGCTCCAATCACACTTACAGGTCCTTATTTATTTATTTTATTGCACTGGAAAAAACACTTTTTTGTTGACCAAGTTGTATAAAGAATTTAATATTTGTATTTGCTTTTTAGGTTTTGTCCTATTATTCCCAGTACAAAAGAAGGTAAAACTACACAAAATCTACCTCCACCCCTTGTAATCTTGTAACTTACTCCTGTCCATTCAGCCTGTACCCTTGAGGACTGATGTCTTTCCTGGCCCATTCTTTTAATTGCTTGTAAGCTACCTTGGATTCTGTACAAGGAGAAAGGTGAGGCAGAAATTAAACAAACAAACAAATGATACACACACTTATTCTCCCCATAGCCTTGTCTATCAGCTCTGTCCCACACTAAGGATCTCCCAATAGTGAACACTCTGAAGTTTGCTGCTTGGCAGGTTTACTGGTCTGTCTTCAGGTATTCTTTTAATTTTCTAGCACTCTTTTGATTTAGAAGTGAAAACCAGGGAACAGCAGTTGGCAAATTAAACCACATTACAGCATATCCCTCACTATCAATTTGGCTGAGTCCCGAATTGATTGCCCTGTAGCTGGAGCATAGCTTGTTTCTGCTGATTCTTTCAAAATGTTTTTCAATTCAATTTATTATTTGGAGTTAGAAATAGAGTGATGTTATGGTGAACAAAACATCATACTAGAAAAATAAGCAAGAGTCTTTCATAATGTATACACTTCAGAAAAACTTCTTTTTGCTGTAGAAAACAAAACAACAATAACAGGTTGTTTAAAATATATTTTTGTTACCGCCCCCCTGCTTTTGCTGCAAGCTTATTAATAATATAATCTAAAACAGTCAAATGCATTGCTGCCTTAGTTTGTCAATTATATGCAGTGCCCGTGCCAAGTTATAAAGTTAGAGGCAAAAGGGAGACAGAATTATGCTTGCTACAAAAAGGCAATCAACTTAAGCAATAAGGCACAAGAGCGTGTGTTGTGGGTAAGCCTTAGGTGCATTGTTCGTTACAAAGTGAAGCCAAGTATTACTAAATGTTGATGTCTATCAGAACACAGAGCTCCAAGCGTATTGCATGGTTTAGCAGCAGTAAAACCTAAGAACAACACCCTTTCCCCCTGAAAGCACACAAGTTAATAACCTCTGCTCTCTAAATCTAACAAAAATAGGTAAAACTATGCTGTTTATTGGATTCATTCTGGCTAGAAAAGACTGCAAACTTTTTTCTGCGCACACATCTATGGCCAGAGGTTGGGCACAGTTTGGGTGACTCTCTGGGTGACTCAAAATCTTTATGGCTCCTCTCCACAACAAGCAGAATAAAAGTTAAGCACTTTTTACTCTTTTTTGCCAATTATATTAGTTGTAATAGTTTTATCGTTCGGGTGGATAGGTGTCTAAATAGACAGACACACAGAGAGAACTAATTTAGGATATTGTTGTCATACGATACCATCAAATCATAGGTTAAATTTAATGAGAGCACAAGAGCCAGAATCCCTAGTGTTAAATGAAATTTCTAAATTGCTGTATCCACCATAGAAATTAACATTAAATTCTTTGTGCATTTAACAATATTGGTGACTCATCACCCGGTCAAACAACATGTGTGTGAGAGAACAGGCTATGGGAAATTCATCTATTAAGTCAATCTCCCAGTTAATTCACATAAAGTCCAAGTTCACTTCAAGTGGAATAAATTATTCAAAATAAATAAATGTTGGTTATTTGATCTGATAGATCAGTCATTATCATATCTTTCCTTAATCATGCATTTTGGTTAATCTTAGCACCCATGTTAAGGTTCAAATGCAAGCTACTGCTTTATTGCTTATTTCTTGGTATTTAGCATCACAGTTACCTGGGCCTTTTTTTAAGGGATCAAATGAGCTCATTCAGCAAATTTGACAATCCCCAAACCATATAGCATCTGATCTTCAGTCCCATCATTGTTTGCTATTAAATGTGCTGGTGACAGAAAATTACAGTAGGGATGTAACATACACCACTGAAACATCACAACATGCCTCATTAGCTAGAGCAGGTATAAGGAACATGTTGATTCTTCACCATTGTCTTGCTGACTGGGGCTGATGGAGGTTATCATCCAACAACATTCAGAGATTCCCATCACAGACCTTAAGATTTCTCTCCTTGATTTATGCTCAGTAATTTAATACCAGCTGGTGTGGAAATCTCCTGGACAAAAATGTTATCATTTTGATGAAGCATAGCAAAAAGCCAATCTGACAAATATATTGTATATTTGGTTTCAGATTACTGTGTTGTATTGTCTTCATTTATGTCCTGCATCAGTCCCATATACCCTTCTTGAGCCTCCATCATCTTTGAATTGTAGTTAGTTAGTTATTCATCCATATATTGATATCTCACCTTATGTGACTAAATCGTAGAGTAGCATATGGACAAAAACCATTGTAATACAATTTAAAACAATAAGAGCAATTGCTCACCCCATAGGAAATGAGACAAGAGAAACAGGTTGGGTATCTAAAGCCCTTCTTTATCATCTTATTAAACTTTGGGTGTGGATGTTCTGGATGAGGCATGGAATCCCAACCTGACCTCAGTCATCCAAGTTCTGAGTGCCAGCTAGTATTTTGGCTTGGCACCCAGCCAGCAATCAATAAGGGAAACCTTTGTAGGGAGACCCCATCACCACCATGTCCCATGACATAAATGAAAAATATGCCCAAAGGGCAGTCTTTAGGCCCTGAGACCCACAGGAGGAAGTGTGGAGATGCCCCAAAATGGGTGTCTAGGGGTGCTCACTTTCAGTTTTCCTTCAGTATTCCTTCAGTTCTTTCCTCATCTGTTTGCCCATGACTGCCTATTTATAATCCACACACCATGCCAGTGGCTCCATTCTACGCAGCAACAGTGCAGGGTGAGCCAGAAAAAAATTCCTACCTACCCCACAGGCCACCAGAAACAGCCTGCACCCCTGGAAGGGTGAGAAGATGGGCTGAGCAACAATGAAGAGGAAGAGTATGACGTAGATCAGGCCTTAAAAACCCATACGCTCCAATACAACTTTTCTGTGCCATATGCTCACCAAGATGTCCAGTATTACTTTCAACCCCTGGTCTCATCCCAGGGATAAACAAAATATCCCCTTCCAGCAGCCTGGCTCCCCTGTATGAAAGTGAGGCCAAATGTAAAACAATTTCAACCTGTCTCAAACAGTTTACACTTATTTGTTAAGACACTTAGATCTTTGGGGAAAAGCCAGGATCTAAGGTGTCACTAAAGTCCACACCAGTCCAGTCTCCAAACATCCCACCCATGGAGAGCCACAGTAGAGAAGTCCCTGTCTTAATGTACTGTATAGTTCCCACAGATAGATATCAGGCAAGTATATATAGGCATTTCTTAAATTATTGACATCCCAGGGTTTAAAATGTCATCACCAGTGCCTTTAATTGAGACAAGAACCATGTTGATAGCAGTGTCCGTCCTTTTATAACTGGTGTCATGTAGTTCCTGTAAGGTGTTGTGGTCTGCAGTTCCAGTCTGCAGTATGGTTGCTACATAGCAGTAGTAGCAACCCGTGCCTTAGCTTCAGAGGAAGCCTCATATAGAATGCAATAATCTAGTTTAGAAGTTACTAGAACATAAATTACTGCAGCCAGGCTATCCCTTTATAGGTCAGAGCTGGTAAGCCAGTCAAAGGTGGCCCCAGACAGTCTGAACCATGGTGTTTACCTAGGCATCCAGCGACAAAGATAGATTTATGTCTATTCCCAAAGTACACACTACCTCCTCTAATGCAAATGCAGCCCCATCCAGGAGAGATCACTTCCAATTCTCAGACTTGGGGACCAACTTTCCATAGAATCTCCATTTATCAAGTTTCAGATTCAGCCAGTTGTTCCTCATCCAGGCACTTGGCCAGGACCTGTTTAGCCCCAGCTGATTCTGACAAAAAGGAGAAATAGAGGTCAGTGTCATTAGCATATTGATAGCTTTCAACCCCAAAATTCCTGATGACTTCATGACAATACAAATGAAGAATGTTGGCTTGAAGAGTGAACTTGGCTCGTTCTACCATGTAGCCCAACTCACCTGACCAGGATGATGCTATCAGCACAGAGAAAGATAGTGTATTTTCTCTTACCCATCCCACTGCTAGCCAGATAGAATGTGATGAACTTTTAACATGTTTTCTGCAGTCAGATATACGGGAAAGAAATCCTAGATGGAAATTTCATGTTGCATGATTTAGTTAGACAGAGACCAGCAGCGAATCATGTGTTTTGAGATGTAATTGAGATTGTTCTGAAACCCACAAGTGATTCTTCAATTAACAGATCAGTAATCATGGAGGAGCTTCCCTGGAAGACAAATTATGTATCACTGTTTGATCATTCCCATGCAATATGCCTCTATTGGGGGCACATTTGGATGTATTTTGGGATACAAGTAGTTCACACAGAGTCATGGAGAGGCTTACTCCCCTTAGCCTAGAATGATGATCAAGTTGTAAACTCTGGAAATTGCTCCAGAATCCATAGCCATACACACTGAGGTCTGTGATAGACATGCAGAAGCTCCTTTGGCCAACAAGCTGGTCTGGCAATATTTTAGGGAGAAAAGTTGAAAGCTATTGGACTAGTGAGCTTAATTTCAAAGTACAGTAGGCAAACAAATGGCAGTAATTGCTGGTTGTTGTTATCCATCTCTCTTTTTGCACCACTATAGACATAGTTGTAACAAGAATTCAAAGATATAGCCGTGTTAGTCTTGTAGAATCAGTATGTAGCAAATGTGCCTTCCTACTATCAAAACAGAACAGTAGTTCTTGTGACTTTGTTTTTCTTTGAATGGATTTCATCTTCTACCCACTCATCAACCTACAGTAGCAGTATGTCCTAATCTAGCAAACCCTAGCCTGGAGATGTAAGGAAACTAATGCAGAGCTCAGAGCACAATCCTAAGAACAGAATGAAAGAGAGGCCAGACTCTTGAATACAAGGGAGAAGCAGTGATGGATTTGCTAGTGCTGGTAGAAGAAAATGTGTGTGGAAGAGGATTAGTCTTCAAGTGAGGTATTTGATTCTTTCATCTGCTTTGATTTGATTGTACCACCTTCATACGGGGAATTCTGAAAATGAAATAGAATTGGACTTGCTGTGCATGTGTGCTTGCATGTGTGTGTGTGCATGCACAGTCTGGGGATTGCCTTTCATCAGGTCAGTCTTAATTCCCTCGTGGCATTCTTATTTTAGCCCAGAGGGAGCAAAGTGACAGGAAAGGTTTGTTGGAGCATTTGGAGGTACAACAGGGAGAAAAACTGCCACACTGAGTAGCAGAACCTTCAGTATCAAAAAGCAAGGGCATTGAACTTTCTGTTACAAACTAGACTGGGAATACAAGCTTCCAGCATTCTTTAGGGAGGGAATTAAAACTGGCTGATGAGTTAGAAATGTTTGAGAAAGGGCATCAGAGCACATAGGGGAATAGGGTAAGAGCTGAATCTGTTGAGGCCATGGAATGTGGCAGGGAGGGGAGAAAAAAATAAAATAGTTTCTTTTAAAAAAAAAAACCCACAAAGAATAGTAATTTAATTTTACAAAAAGGACATCAACAGGAGATTGCAAAAGGCACTGATGGCCCCTTTCCTACTGCTTAATTCAGTCATTTTGCAGCAAAGTATCCCCCACTTCTCACTCAATGAAGGATGGCTCTTTTGCCTGACATTTCCTCCCCAAAGTGGAAGTATTCAGTTGTGCAACAGAATAGGCAGTTAGCAGTCACAAGTAAAACCCACTCCATATAGAATCAACATTTCACCTTTGGTCATACTTAAGCTGTTACTTGTCAGAGAGAACAGGGGGGAACTTTCAAGGTAATGTTCCACTTCCTGTTTTCTCTTCTCTGTCTTGGCACTGCGAATTTTCACTGTCCTATTATTGACTGTTTGTTGCGTCTTAGATTATTGTACAAACAGGCTGCCTCACACATTCCCAGGGCGGCAGCTTTCATTGGTGTTCAGCTGGCCCCCAGAAATGGGACATGACTGGGCATTACTGTTTTTAAAAGAGAAAGAGAGTTCCTGGTGGTCCCACACTAACAGGACTGCTAGAATTGTTATTTTTCTTAATAAAAATGGGGGTATTGGTTTAAATGAGAGGGCGAAAGGTTTGTTTGCTGCAAGTATGTTTTCATGCTGTCTTTCCAGTCTATTCCTATTATATTATGAAAAAGAATGGCAACGTTACTATCTAGATGCACACAAAAGCCAGAAAATTGTGAAAGCAGCATAAAGCAGTGAGCGAGATTGAAAGTGGATCTTAAAAGCTCGAAAAAATAAAAAGAGCTCTGCCTGGTGCCCAAAGGGCACTGAAACAGGTACCAGACAAACCTCTCTGAGGAGAGTATTGCATAACTGAGGTGCCATCACTGAGGGGGAAAAAATCTTCTATCAGAGTCATCTGCCTCATCTTTAGGAGGCCCTCCACGGAAGATCTTGTAAGACAGGGATGGGGGACAAGTGGCCTATAGGTGACATTTGGCCCCAAACTCTTTTCTAATCCCTCCAGAAGATGTTTGGGCCACTCCCCAAATGGAGGAAAGGAACTGGGCTTCTCTTTTTCATGCATTACTTTCTGGGTGCCCCAGATACCTCTGGAGTGCATAGTGATGGCTGTTGTTCTTGTTATGTGTGCCTTCAAGTCATTCCTGATTTATGCTGACCCTAGTATCATATCATGAGGTTTTCTTGGAAAGATTTGTTAAGAGGAGGTTTGCCATTGCCTTCTCTTGAGGCTGAGAGCATGTGACTTGCCCAAAGTCTTTTTCCTTAGTTATTGGTAGAACTGGGGTGGGGGGAGATACTTTTTTTTAGACTACAGTTCACAGAATTATCTTCCCAACATGGCCAGTGATCATGATGTCAGTGCCATTCTGGGAGCTGTAATCTATAAAAGTGTTTTTTTCCAAGTTCTGTGTATTCATAAGAGAATAAGGAATTGATCCTTTGAGGCTGAGACATGGGATTCAGGACAAGACCCCACTTCCTGGCAGACAGACAGGCCTAACATCTGCTCACCAGGTCCTACACTACCTTGTTCTCAGGATCACAATCCAGTGCTCATGAACATTGGTGTTGATAATCCAAGCTCACAAAGTACATGTGCAAACAGCACATAAATTGGGACAAAAACCCAAGAGCTTATCACCATGCCAGTGAGGCAAGCCTTTACAGAGTGGGAAAGGAAATTTCCTCACTGAGGACCAAATTAGCTATGAAAAGGGACAATATATATTTGCAAGCATTCCTACATTGACATTTCTGAGCCATGGAGGAGGAAGAGAGTCAGGGAAAGAGGTAGAGCAGGGGTAGGCAACCTAAGGCCCAGGGGCCAGATGTGGCCCCCCTGAGGCCTTTGGACCAGCCCTAGGCCGGTCCTGCCGACGACGACGACCCCCGCCATGATGATATTGATTATTGTTGTTATTACTTGTTCTTGGGGTTTTCTTGGCAAAATCTCCACAGGGGTTTTGCCATGGCTTTTCTGGGGTTGAGAGAGTGTGCATGCATATTTTTTAAAAAATTTTTATTTTAAAATATTTATTTATTTAGTTAGTTAGTTTTGGTGCTTCGGCTTCCCAATTGTCTGAAGGGCAGCAACCCGGCCCCTGGCTCAAAAAGGTTGCCTACCCCTGAGGTAGAGCAATTAACCCCTTCCCTTCCTATACCATTTCCTCACATTACAACCACCACTACCCCAGCTACTTTAATTTAGAAGGGGGGAAAGAGTTAAGTACCAGATGGTCATATTTCCTCCTGAAATAAATATTATTCTTTTGAGAGGACATTTTAATTAAGGAAAAGCAGAGGAGAAAAGGGGCAACCCTCCAGTGGTCTTGGCCCAAACTGCCGCCACCACCACCCCTTTCCCCTCCAGCAGCTTTTAAGCCAAGAAAAACATGTCAGGGAATTGAACTGTACAGCTCCAGTATCATGTCCTGGCTCTTTGACCTGCAGCTTATCAGTTGAACTGACAGTCCCTTTTGGAAGGCATGGACACCATGCTAGCAGTGGATGGCCCTCCAGATTATTTCATATAGATTAGCACTGCCCAGATCAAATTATGGTGACACTGCAATGCAATGAACCAAACTGAGGTTTTCAAATCAATGTGTTTGTCGGAGAAAGGTAGGACCAAATAGAGTGGCTGAGAGCTATAAGAGATCCTTGTCATGTGCTCTGGGCCTGTCACATTCCTTAAAATGGAGGAAATAAGCCATTGATTAGGTGAATCAATGAAACCAATAGGCTAGGTTGTGGACATAGCATCACCAATATCCTAGTTCAGTACTTAGTTATGTCTGTGTAACATCTCCTGACTTGACCAACCCATCAGCTACCAGAAGAAGGTCCATTCGGCTTCTGATTGGGGCACAAGGAGAATGTCACTTACTGTACCTCCCACCAGTAAGTGACATTGTGACAAGAACTTGCAACAGAGATCCTTTTTTCTGATTGTCATGCCCTTGCTGGCTGGTGGAAGTGAGGTGGAAAAATAATTCTCCATGCATTGTAATTGGAAACTGAATGGACCTCCTTCAAGTGATCCAGCTTCTGGCTTTTGAAGGGGATGAGCTGCCATTTATGTAGTTTTCCATACAAAACTATGATCTTCAGGGGAAGGCTTGCTGTCAGTCCCGCCACCATCGCAGCTTCACTTGGTGAGGAGACAAGAGCCTTCTGATCCTCTAGAACGCCCTCCCATGGGAGGCTAAGAGGGGCCCCCTCCCTGCTTTCCTTGCTGGCAAAGGCGTTTTTATTCAAGTAGCCTTTTAATTTATAATCATTGCCAGGATGGCTTTTATATAGGGTGCGTGTTCTATTCATGTTTTTTTTACTTTTGTACTTTTAATGTAATTTTATACTGTTTTAATGAGATGATTTTAATTGTTCTAACATTTTTATTAACTAATTTTATGTCAGCTGCCTTGGCAACATATGAAATAAATAAATAAATAAATAAATAAATAAATAAATAAATTGCAGTAAGACTGTGTACTGAATACAGATCAGTTACAGATCCATAACTCTAGGTTATGTGTCTGTAACCAAAATACTGAATACCAGCCTGTTTCTTTAGATTTTTTTGTTTTAATGGGAATGATCACTCAAGATCACTGAAAACTATCAGTAGCATATTGCTTTTCCTTCACAGAGGTCAGATACAAACATTCACTGGGCGGGAGGGAGAGGAATGTCTCTTTCCATCTCTCCCATACACACACTTCAGTCTGCCCATAATTATTTTTAACGATGCATGTTTTAAGAGTGGCCAAACAAAGTTGTGCTCGGTCTCCTGTCAATGTCATATTTTAAAGCAATATGTTTGCCACATGTCCTGCTGTTTACTCGAGCATTGTTTTGCCAGTGGCTGAAAAGCTTGAAAGGCTGGGAATCTTTTTGCCAAGAGAAGGGGAGGGAGGCAAGGTAATGAAATAATCAGGTATGTTCTTAAAAGCTTTTCCTGTCTCAGGTGGAAGCTGGCTAAGAGCAGCAGCCCAGCCTGCCTGATGTCAGGTAAGCTGTTTGTGGCAGAAAGCCCTTGTTTGCAGAAGTCATTCTAACCTGGGATTGAGTCTCTAATACCTTGATCCAATCAGAGGGCAAGATTTTCTGAGCTTGGTTTTACAGCAGTATTTATACTATCCACGCAATTTCAGGATAAAAATCTCCACAGAGGAAACAATTGTACATCTTTTACATTAATCAAGTGTTTGACACAGACTGTTTTGCTACCAGTTGAAAAAGAGGGGGGGGGGAGGAGGAGAAAAACACCCAAGTACACTTTCCCTTGCTTATTTTGTTCATCTTCTCTCTGTGTCTCTCTCTTTCTTTTTTTCCTTTTCATAGGGAGAGATCTCGCTGTTTTCTTGGGCAGCGCTCCATGGTAAATTCAGGTCTCTGCTCACAACAGAACCTGAGGAAGATTTGTGACAGATGGGGCTAAGTCACAAACTTGCAGCCTAAGGCAAAATCTGTAGAACTTTCCAGAGTGTGCCCATATTTACCTGATCAGAGAGAAAAAGAAAAGCGGCAGAGGAAGCTCAGCCTGGCTGCTTGTCATAGCTGACACAGAGCCATCTGCCACAAACCTGTGGCGGCTTCAGATCTCCAATCCCTGCCACCACCCCAACTCAAATTAAATACAGATTCCAAGAGACGTTACGATGGTTACACATGTCCTCAGCATCACATGGAGGAGACTGTTCAAAAAAGAAAAAAGAATGTGGCCTGTTGTATAACTGCACTCATGTATCCCATATGTGGTGCCACATTGAATTTCCGGTTGAATCTGTTTTTATCCTTTGTACTGGATGACATGGTGCCTGAATTCTTTCTTTTTGCTGACGTGATGGCAGCCAAGATTGCAGCTTCAAACACTCACTTCTTGGCTAGCTTTCTACCTAGGTTGTCAGGTTATCGGTGGAGCCTCGCTAGTCCTCCAAGGGCCACAGGGTCTGAAAGGAGGACCAGCATCCCCTGGATTTATTGGGCAGGCCTATGGGAATTGTTCAGAGGTTAAGGGCTGTTTTTTCACTCCACTCCTCCCTGTCTTTCCTCCCTCTCCCCCTCCCCTTTTTTTTTTGCAAATTAATGGCTCTGTGGCACAAGGGTTTTTAAGCGAAGGTATTAATAAGGGGTCTGGCAGGTATTCCCATGATTCACAGAGCTACATTTGCATTTAATTAATCTTAAAGAAAGCTGCAAGATAAACAGCTGTAATTCAAACTAGCATGGGAAATATGCTACATGGTGCCATCTATCCGATAAAATGAAAGCCGAGACACTTGTTTCATTTCTCTCAAGGTTGAAGAACAAACGGATAGACGTCAAAATGGTGACATGCACACGCACACACACCCTGCTTGTTTTAACGTTATTGCCTGGTTTGTTTTAAGAAAGTGGGAGGGGAGGGGACTTTGTACCCAACTTATAAATAGAGGCTTTTCAAGATAAATTGATTACTATTCCAGCAGTCAAGCGGCTGCGTTTGTTGTTGGCGCATGTTCTGAAGATTTGAATTGTATCGTGTGTTTTTAATAAAGTACCCGCTGTAATTTTTAATTAGTGTATCTCATTCATGTATAAGTGTGTACAATCTATCTGTATGTTCATCAGTGCACACATCCTTGCATCAAAATCAACAAATACAGTTGGGGAATCGCTAAAATCTGTTTTGAAGCAGTAATGAAATGATACCAACAACTCCCCCCAACTTGCTCTAGACAGGAGATGCTGCTGGGACAAACAGAAATGTTAAAAGAAATTGCAGTACTAAATCCCCCATCTCTGGTCTCTCCACTCCCTCTGCTAGATTTTTTTGCCTACCTGCCTTGAGTCTAGAGAGGTCATTTCCCATGAGATACCTGTCCAAGCCACAACCGCTCATCAAAGCCTCGTCTTTACTTGCCATGTTTCTTGTATCCTTTCAAAAGCTTGCCCTCGTCTTCCATGATTTGTGCTGATTAATTTCTTCCATCCACACCTGTGCTAGGGCCTAAATATCACAAGGTCACCAGATCCTGGTTGATCTTGGAAGCTAAGTCAGGTCAGCCCTGGTTAGTACATAGATGGGAGGCCACCAGTGAATACCAGGTGCTGTAGGTGAAACCTTGCCTAAGAAACTGGCAAAACCTTGTCTAAGAAAAACCTATGGATTTCATAAGATCACCGTAAGTTGACAGGATACTGAAAAGCACATATACACATACACCCCTGTGTTGCTGTCTGTAAAGAAAACATCCCCTCCACACAATTCTTATCTCACAAGGAGTATTTAATCTCTTGATAAAAATAAAAGTTAGGAATATCAAAAATTAGATGGGGGTGAGGCTGCAAACATTCCAGCATCTCATATAGGTTTGGTAAACTGGCCCTCTTGTTAAAATAGCTTGAAATATGAGTATAGTTGCACAGTAATCAGGAAACCCACAGCTACCATTCTGTTTGTGATCAGCAGAAAAGTTTATTAAGAAATGATGCCCAGGTTTGCCTTCTTCAGGCCCAACTTAATTAAACTGTCCCCTTCCTGTTTTATTTTTTCCCCTTCTTTATAAAAACCTATTTATGATAATCTGTCACATTCTAACATTTTTGAAACCTAGCTCATATTTACAGAGGAATTAGGTGGTAGAAGAGGGAGTAGAAGTAAAAATCCCATATAGAATATAGAAACATAGGAAGCTGCCTTGTTAGGAGTCAGACCTTTGAACCACATGACTCAGTATTATCTGCACTGACTTGCAAAGGCTTTAAAGAGTGTCCTTTCCCAGCCCTACTTGGAGATTCCATCCATCCATTCATTAATTCATCCATTCATTTCAATTAAATTTTATGTTTACTTACATTGTTTTAAATAGAGGATTTTAAGTTTTGAGATGTTTTTATCTTATAAGCTGCCTTCTGTGATGTTTTTCTATTTCCGGAGGGGGTTGCTCCCCACCCATCCCCATGTAAGGCATCATTTTTAAAATGTGCATGCTCAATTGCAATCTGAAATATTATCTTTGAGTAGGTGGAAGTTCTAAGAGAAAACCAGCAGGCAGAAGAGTCAGAAACTCCTTTCTTGCCCAGAACCTCTGCAAACTCAATTGCACCTGCCTAACCAAAATTTGAACTTGCCAGTCTTTAATGCCATGTGTCTGAGGCAATACATGCTGATCTATCTTGAAGACAGCTGAAAAGGTTCACTGTTTATCCTTGACTTATGGTGTGAAATTACATGTGCATTGAACCTTTCTGTACAAGACTCAGCTGACAGGGAGTCATCATGCTTTGCTTCCTATAGGTCCCAGATTCAAACTCTTGGCATCTCTAGCAAAAAGAAAAACATGAGATAGCTTTTTATCATCTTAAATGTTTAATTTATATGCAGAACATATAAAAAACCCAGGATTGGGCTCAGAGAAGGGGAAAATGAAAATTATGGAAAGGAACATCAACAGTTTAAGACAGGGGTCAGCAAGGTTTACCTACCTGGGGCCGGTCGCTGGTCCCCAGGTCTTCCGCCGGGCCGGGGGGGGAATGGCGGCACACGCTCTCTCTCTTGCACGCGTGGCCCCCGCAGACCGCCGCCATGCACGCCGTGCCCGCCATTTTGTTTGCCAAAATGGCAGCCGCGACTCGTTTGCGCATGCGCAGTACTCCTGCACATGCGCGAATGAGTCACGGGTGTCATTTTGGCAAACAAAATGGCAGCTGTGATGCGCGCGGTGGCAGCGCGCCGGTGGCGTGCGCGGCGGCAGGGGTTGGCGGGGTCAGCGGCCTGGGTGCGGCCTGCGGGCCGTAGGTTGCCGACCCCTGGTTTAAGATATTCAAGAGACACCAATGTTGTAGTTGCTGTTATGTGCCTTCAAGTCATTTCCGATTTATGGTGACCCTACGAATTTCATGGGGTTTTCTTGGCAAGATTTGTTCAGATGAGGTTTGCCATTACCTTCCCCTGAAGCTGAGAGAATGTGCTTTGCCCAAGGTTACCCAGTGAGTTTCATGGCTGAGCTGGGAATCGAACTGTGGTCTCCAGAGTCATAGTCTCCAACACTCAAACCGCTATGCCATGCTAGCTCCCGACACCAATATTACTAGTAGAAATTTGAAAAACTATTGGAGACTATTGACTTTGAACAACTGTTGACTGAACAACTATTGAGGAAACTCAAGAAAGAAAGTACAAAAGCAGGGTTACAGTTGATCATTAAGAAAAATATATATGGTGATTTCCATACCTTTAGAGTGGATGTGTAAGAATTCAAAATAGTTAAAGATTTCCTATAGCTTGTCTAAATCATTACTCAAAAAGGAGACTTTTTAGTCAAGATCCCAGAAGACAAGGGCTTGGAAGAGCAGCTGCGAAGGAACTATACAAGATTATTAAATATAAGGATATATCATTAAATCATTATTCAGGCCTTAGTACAATTTCTGTGTATGGATATGAAAGTTGACCAGTGAAAAATGCTGTTGGGAAGAGAATTAATTTACAATGTGATACTGGAGGAGATTTCTATACATGCCATGGACTTCCACAAAGACAAGTAAATGGGCCTGAGAACAAATCAAGCCTGAATTCTCTCTAGAAGCCAAGATAACTAAATGGAGACAGCCGTGTCTTGGACATATCATGAAATGGCATGACTCACTGGAAGGAATCATAATGCTTGGTAAAGTTGAAAGCAGTAGGAGGTGAGCAGACTTGATCGAGATCTGTTAAGGTCTCTCAGTCATAGGGTCTCCATACGTCAAAGCTGACTTGACAGCAGTTGAGAACTACAACAGCTGGTTCAGAATTGCAGAACTGGTTTAAATTGGTTTATTCAACCAGAGGAGAAATAAATACATTCTGATAGATTCACAGTGTGGGAGAATTCAGAATGGCCCTAGTGCCTTAAAAAATGTTAAATGAGTCTTCAGTTTAAGCTCTCTGAATCTCATGAAACAGACGTCTCTTCTACCTCGCACATAGGATTCATTACTGATTTATTTGCTATGTTTATAGGGTGCACAGCAAGACGACATCTGTGAGTGGCTTAGAATAGACATCCCATGCATGGTGTCCTCTGGATGCTTTGGACTACAGCTTTTACCATCCCGCACCATTAACTATGCTGTCTAGAATGAGGGCAGGTATAGTTAAAAACATCTGGAAGGTACCACATGTGGAAAGCTGGCTTACAGGACAGAAACAAGCTTAAAACTACTGCTGAAAAATGATCAGCTCAATAAAATGTGGCACAGTGTTCAAACTCAAATTAAGATCAAAATCAAGCATAGAATGAAAAATGAAAGCTAAAAAAGACTTAAGAAAACTACAGCAAAAAAGGGGGGAGAGCTGATTAAAAGAAAAAGAAACATGCTTAGTAAATTGCTTAATTCAACCCTTGTATAAGTTGTATTTATTTATTTCTTACCAGACCCAAATCTTATCCTCCAGAATCAGCTTAGGGTGGGTCTACATGAGCCAGAATACTCCAGGCTGGCCCCAATGCTGCTCCAAATTCCACATTACCTCCTCACTGGAGTGACAACGGCCAACTGTTTACACACATGTTCCAGGTGGTGATCAGTCCTTCTGAGGCTGAAAATGAGGCGCCCAACATCAATCACATGGCTAGGTGTCTCATTGTGATCTCAGAGGGATACACATGTAAACAGCCCACCCAGAGTCCTCTGGGGTGCTCCAGATTTTTCTGCAAGATCTGGAGCAAAAAGTAAGTCTTTTTAAACCGGTGTAAGGCAGGGATGGCCCAGATTCAATGTGGAATTGGCCTCATATGAAGACAGCCCACAGTTGAATTGAGAGTGGTTCATTTGGCCCATGTAGACATGTCCTTAGTCTCTCCAATCAAATTTTCACTTAGCTTTCAAAATCATTTCAGATAAGGATTGTTGAAGGTGGAATGGTTGTATAAAAATTCCAGTCCCAGGGGGCATCATATCTGTAGACAGCATTTGTTGTTTGTTGTTGCATGCCTTCAAATCATTTCCAATATATGGCAAAACTAAGGCAAACCTATCACAGCTGAGAGTTGGTGAATGTCCAAGGTCCCTCAATGGGTTTCCAGTAAATGAGCAGGGATTTGAATCCTGGTTTCCAGAGTCATAGTGTTCAAACCACCATGCCATGTTGCCTCTTGCAAACAGGATAGTTTACAGCAAATCCTAGCATTTTGGGACATTTTAAAGATAGGAACTCAACACCAGTTCCTTGAACCCAAACTGGGAATGTCATGTTCATTTGTGGCTCATGTTCATCTATATACACTGCAGACAATGCAGTGACAAAGCTTGCTTAAGATGAAAACCATGCTGCAGCTATTTTGGAACAGCCGCTTGTCTGTCTCATCTGTTTATTTCTTGAGACATTTCTATAGTGCTTTTCATTCCAAAAATCTCAAAACGGTTTACAATGCTGTGTATAAAAACCCACAAATTACAATATAATAATAATAATAATAATAATAATAATAATATCAAACAGTGATGTCATCTTTCATTAAAATTATTATAATGTCTTGTAATTATGGCAAAAAGATGCAGTTTTCTGTTACCAAATGGGATGAATGTCACATGCATGTGGCTTCTCAGATCTTCTATTCTCACTTGTTAAAGAAAACACAAAATGACGATGAGACATGCTGTAGTACACAGGGTGAATGGAGCATAATACTCTACCCAGATGGTTCCACCATAATGGGCATGTAAACCTACTTGAAGGGATGTGGTGGCTTAGTGGTTAAGATGCCAATTCTGATGGTCAGAAAGTTGGAAGGCTGGCAGTTGGAGGCCCGAGTGCTGCATGATGGGATGTGTTCCTGTCACTACTCCCAGTTTCTGCCAACCTAGCAGTTCAAAAGCATGCAAATGCAAGTAGATAAATAGGCACCATTTTGGTGGGAAGGTAACAGCCTTTGATGCAGTCATGCTGGCCACATGAACACAAGAGCAGTCCTTGGACAATGCTGGTTCTTCAACTTAGTAACGGACATGAGCACTGCCTCCTACAGTCAGTTACGACTAGACATTCATGTAAAGGGACTGCCTTTGCCTTTAAACCTACTTGAACTGACACATGTACCTTCCTTTGGCCATATAACAGTCCAGACAAGGAACCAAGTTTTCAGGAACCATCCAGTTGCTCTTCTGTAGCAAACAGCCAAGTAGGAAATGGCTGCAGCCAGATGTTTCCTAGGTCCCAAGCAACTATAACTAAATGGCCAAGGGAGCCTTCACCTACCCTTTGCAGCAGGCCTGTAGGTTGTAGAAGCATTGAGCATAAAGCTACTCACATCTCCTTGCACAATGATCCTAAATACGATATACATCTACATAAAGCACACTGTGAAGACACACCCAACTAAAGGTGGTGGCAAATATGGGTGTGCAACGCCAGTACCCTGGTGAGATCAATCTTTAACTCAAAAAAGGCTCCAAAGCTGAGTGTAAAGTCCAAAAAGAGGGAAATTTATTAAAGAAAAACAAAAAAGGGGTTTCTCCTCCCAAGCTCTAATAGGCTTAAAATAAAAGGTACTTTACAGTTCAGGTTTAATGATCTTCAGTGTTGTCATCTCTCTGGGTTTGTTCCTGGATTGATCTCCTTTTCAATGAAGCTGGTGCAGGGTCTTTCAGCTTCTGGTGCTCTTGTTTTCTTTGACGTTGATGTTTATTGGAATTAACTGCTACAGGTAACTAAATTGGCTAATGTAGTAAATAAGTTGGCTATATGGTAAATAATTTGGCTGCAGGTGTAAGAAATGCCCTTTCCCTCTGCCTGAGCCTGTTGCCACCAAACAGAAAAAGCCAAGCCTGCCTAAGAAAAACTAAAAAACCCAAGCTAAAGCAGAGCTTGCTGGGAAGGGGCAAACCAAAAAACTAGAAAAATGCAGGGGATTCCTACAGCTCCTCCCACAAACTAATACAGTGGAACATTCCTATGCTCAAACTAAACTGAAAATAAAGGAAAATACAGGGGAGAATTTAAACAGTCCAGGCTGGACATCACACACACGTATGTCATGAGGGGCTGATTTACACTACAAATGCATAGCACTATTCCTCTTTAACTGCCAAGGTTCTGATCCATGGACACCTGAGATTTTCAGTTTAAGCAATGGCATTTAGAATTCTCAGCCAAGAGTGTTTCTGTAGTACCTCTTGATCAAACTACAAATCCTGGGAATCCATAGGATGTAGTAAAATGGAAAAAATTGAATACTGTATACTGCTATAATTCAGTAAGGCTCCAGGTTTCCAGCCCAAATGTGTTGCTTTGGAGTGCTAGGTGTAGATTTGGACTACTTGGCAAATTATAGGAATGCTACATCAACTTTTAAAAGAGCTGAAAAATGGGGAAATGATGGTTGATCATCTTACTTCATTACTGTTCCAGTTCTGTCATCTGTCCTCCCCCATAGATAGGAGCAAGGCTGGGGTTTTGCCCCACATCATGAGATTACAGTGGAAGACATCTTACTGAAGTCTTTAAGGGGGAAAAAGAGAGGCCATCTTCACCTTTGGCCCTATTGAATAGGTCCCAGTTGCAGAACCAGAGTCCTTTCCCCCACTTGCTTTAGCAGTTATGAAGCTGTTGCAACAGTGCCAACACAAAACATTTTGCTGTCTGAAAGAACCTAAACGGTGGCCTCCCAATCCCTTCTAAAGCCAGTAGTTGAAAGGTTTTGCTGTATTATTCAGAAACCAATACCTGCCTTCATTACACATCCTCCCTCTGTCTCTCTCTCTCTCCTACAGTGCACAGAGAGAGAGATTTGCCTTGCTTGCATGACATGGCTGTCCCTCTGTTATGAGAAAATAAGTGCTAAGAGAATAAAGGCATCAATACCTTGGGCAAGTCACACTCTCTCAGCCTGAGAGGTCAAATCCTCTCTGAACAAATTATGCCAAGAAAACCCTGTGACAGGGGCTGCATCTGAACTGCAGAATTAGTGCTTTAACTGCCATGGTTCAATGCTGTCAAATTCCAGGATTTGGAGTTTTGTGAAATGTTTAGGTTTCTCTGTAAAAGAGCTCTGGTACCACAACAAACTACAGATCCTAGGATTCCATAGGATTGAGCCATGATAGTTAAAGTAGTGTCAAGCTGCATTAATTCTGCAATGTACAGTAGATGCAGCCAGGGGCAACTTAGGGTTGCCATGAATCAGAAATGACTTGAAGGCACATAACGAACACATACTTAAGTATACTTATATGAGCCCTATAAAAATAGCCTGTATTTACTGTCTGCTGCTATGTTAACTATGTAGCTATTAGAGAATACAGGCCATTATTCATAGGGCATTGGGAAAGCAAGAGAGTATGGAAGCATATGTGAGAGAGCAATGGAAAGCCACCGGTTGATCTTGGGCAAGCCACACTTTCTCAGCATCAGAGAAAGGCAAGGGCAAACTGCTTCTGAACAAATCTTACCAAGAAAACCCCATGATAGGGTTGCCTTAGGGTTGCCATAGGTCAGAAATGGCTTGAAGGCACACAACAACAGATCTTGTGTTACAGCCAAGTAAAGAGCTGCAGGTATTGTGCTGAGAACTATCTGGAAGAATCATCAGGGATGTCTGTTGTCCAGTGTGAGAAGTTGCAAACACTTGCATTAATCCACCTCCTCCCTGCCACTGAAGTGTTGGACTACACCTCTCAGAATCCATGTTCTGGCTATAATATACTGGCTGAGGGATTCTGGAAGTTGTAGTCAAATGCAGTTGGAACTGGCTTACCTATATTAACAGTTCTCTCTTTGAAAGCTTTGAATCCAATCTCTTCCAAGTTGAGCTACTTAATTTATTGTTTTCCTTCTTTTCTCCTCCCCTTCAGCTCCACAGAGCTTTTTAAAAAATCAAGGTAGCAAAACCTGAGGTTCATTTCATGTTCGTCTTTTTTTTTTTTAATTAAGCCTCATTTAAAACACCAGAACTAGGATTGCAAAGTCCAAAGTTTATAATTGGCATAATTTCTTAGACATTTGCTTCCAGGAACCTCAATTTACAACCAGAAAGAAAGAAAGACCCACCCCAGACACACAAGAAGCTGTCCCATTGTGCAATGTCTCAATTTAGGACACCTAATATGTTTCTTTAAAAATTGCTGTTATAAAATGCACTTTAATTAAAACAAAACCAAAAAAAAGGAGGAGGGGGGAAAGAAATTGCAAAACAAGAACTGGGAAATGGGAAGCCTGTGACAGATTAAATTCATTTTACTAAAATATTTTAAATGCTTCAACATGGTAATCCAGACATTATCTTGAAATGAAATTTTTGTCTCTTGAGTTATGAACCTTTGCAAATAAGGTTTTATAATAGGAAAACTGTCAGTGCCTTAATTATAAGGTAATAAATAGCAATGCTGTATTAACTTCTGATATTTTCTTCCACTCTTAGGGAACATGGCCTGCTATTGTTGGAAACCGATAATCACATGTTACAGAACATCTTGCCCTTCCAGCACCACCCTTTCTGCAAGCGGCTCACCAAATCCTTCATCGGAGAAAAGTGAGGGAAGCTGCTTCTGAGGAAGCAACTGAACCAACCAGCTTTGCATTTTAATGTGAAAAGTCACTGCATTAAAAAAAAAACCCACACAAAACAAACCCAAAAACCTAGAGTTCTGACTCTTGCCAGGAAAGACCATTCCCAAAACAAATAAGATGCCAAGTCCACCGTCTTTGCTCCAGCTTTTTTTTTTTTTTTTAAAGCCAGCCTGCCTTAACATTTGGTTAAGTTGGAAGGGACGGGAGAAGAACATCACAATTCAAGGATGCAGAAATGTTATCCAAAAACATTTCTAAGGAAGAGGAGAAAAGAGGGAGTGGAATTTTAACAAGGAGCATTAAACTCTGGAAGAGCCCCTCCATTTATTGCTGAGGAGCTGAGCAGGCTGTGAGGAATGAGGGAGGCTAGCTGGCCAAAAGGATGAAAGCAAGGGGGGGGGGGGTAGAGGAATGGAGAAGGAAACTGAAGTTAAATGAGGCCAGCCAGGATGATCTTTCTTTTTAAAAAAAAAAATGGCTATCATAAAAACAAGAACAATGAGACAGAGGTTTAGCAAGCTCACTGCTGTGGTTAAACATCATAGCAGGGAGTGCAAGCTGAGGTAGCAAACGGTCACATATTTACTAGAAAGTGAGTCCTATGGGGTGTAGTTGTTTGACTATTGGACGGGCCTTTGCAGACTGCTAGAAATAGTGCAAATTGAGTCCACTTTAACTGCCCTGTCTCAGTGCTAGGGAATCATGGGAATTGTATGTTTTTTCTGAGACATTGAGCCTTCTCTGTCAGAGAGCTCCGGTGCCACAATAAACTACAGTTCCCATGATTCCCTAGCACTGAGTCAGAGCAGTTAAAGTGGATTCAGTTTGCACTATTTCTGGCAGTCTGGAAAGGTCTAGGACTTTAGGACACCAAGGTTCAAGTACCTGCTCAGCCAAGGAAGCCCAGTGGATGGCTTTGGGTAAATCATACTCTCAGACCTTGTCCTATTTAGCTTCTGACATTGGATTAGATTGGTTATGTTACATGGTTCTATGGTGATGATGATGATGATCATCATCATCATCTTGTTGAAAGAGACAGGATGATGTAGTGTTAGTAGCAGATTGGGACTTGAGAGAGCAAAGTTAAAATTCATTGGAACATTTTGGGCTAATCATTTGCTGAAGGTGACCTACCTCACTGGGTTGTTAAGGAAGAAAGGTCAGATGTAAATGCATGGCATAGTGGTTTGACTGTTGGATTATGACTTTAGAGAGCAGGGTTTGATTCCCAGCTCAGCCATTAAACACATTGGGACTTATCACAACTTCCCAAAAATCGTTTACGGTCGCAGCTCCCAAGTTGTGGAACAGCCTGCTGGAGGAGATCCATCTTATTACTACTCTAGAAGCCTTCAAGAAGGCACTTAAGATGGAGCTCTTCTGGCAGGCCCATCCATCTGATCTTCCAGATATTTAGACTCTGATAATGATTGGCTATTTTATTTTATTTTATCCTATTTTATTTATATTATATTATATTATATTATATTATATTCTCTTAATCTATTATTGTTGTTCTAATTTTTATTATTTTATTGTTTATATTTTGTACATTGTATTCATTTTATTGTGTAATCCCACCTTGATCCATAAGGAGAGGCGGGAAATATAAATAAAACTTATTATTATCTTGGGCAAGTCACCTGCCCTCAGCCTCAGGGGAAGGTAATGGCAAACCTCTGAACAACTCTTGCCAAGAAAACCCCATGATAGGGTTGCTATAAGTTGGAAACGACTTGAAGGCACCACCACCACCACCACAACAATGCATAATGTACATACATAGAGATACTGTGGTGTAGTGGTCTGAGTGTTGGGTTAGAACTTCAGGAGACAGGTTCAACTCCCCATTCAGCCATGATTCTAGGCAAGGCACACTCTCTTAGCTTAAGAGGAAGACAATTGCAAATCTAATAAGTCTTGCCAAGAAACCCCCATGATAGTATTGCCACACATAGGAGTCAACTTGAAGGCACATAACAACAACAGTTGTATTGAACTAAGTAGGCCTTCTGTATCAACAGAGTTCAGCCTATATTTGAATATGACCAAGAAGATGTTTGTTTTAAGGAAAGATTTTGGGGAAACCAACCACTGATATCTTGCAGTAGTGTAGTGCTTGAGCATTAGACTATGGGGGGTTGCAGACTGCCACTTTTAGGGTTAGGGTTAGTGCTAGGGAATCATGGGAATTGGTTTTTTTCTGAGACATTGAGCCTTCTCTGTCAGAGAGCTCTGGTGCCACAATAAAATACACTTCCCATGATTCCCTAACCCTAACCCTAAAAGTGGACTGAATTTGCACTAGTTCTGGCAGTCTGCAACCCCCCTAAGACTCTGGATAGCAGGATTCAAATCCCCATTCATCCATGGAAACCCACTGGGCAACCTTGGGCAAATCACACTCTAAGCCTCAGGGGATGACAATGGTAAGCCCCCTCTGAAGGAACATGCCAAGAAAATCCTGTGATAGGTTTGCCTTAGGATTGCCATAAGTCAGAAATGACTTGAAGTATACAACCACAATGTCAACATTTTACTTCTGCCCTATTTCCCCTTTACCCTTCTTACACAGACTTCAAGATCCTGTGCATTTCTTCTCCCCACAACAACCCTGGCAGGTAGGCTTGTCCACTAGAGGCTGACGGGCTTTGTGGAAGGCTGAGGATTTGAGGCCAGATGTCTTTGATGCAAAACCAGTGCTCTAACCACTAGCCTGCCTTACTTCTTCCAGATATATTCCACTTTGCTTAAATTTATAGGTGCTCTTTTGAAAGTAATCATTTGTGATTCCAAGTGCAATCCCTTGCCATTTTTATTATCAATAAACCAGTCCTTAAAGTGAGAAGGATTTTGAAAGGAGATGGCATAGAACTTCTTTATTCTGTTAAAACTGTGCTTAAGCCTGGCTGTAAAAGAAAGGTTGGTTCAGAGTGAAATCTTCCAATGGAATTAAAAGAACAAGGGAGAAAGAGAAACAAGGTAGCCTAACCATGAGTCCCTCGGACACTGACACAGGACGTTTTCACACTGGGCTCCCTAAAGCCGGCTGGAGCCCTTCCCCTAAAGCCGGCTGGACCCCGTGCCGCTGACACCGGAATGACTCCGGCGGCGGCAGGCTAATTCCTTTTGCAACCCGGAATTACCTGAAACTGGAGTTAGCCAGGAATTAGCTTGCCGCTGCCGGAGTGAGGCCGGACTTAGGGCTCCCTGTGTTTGAACACACGGAGCGAAAAGCCGGCCGGACGCAGGGATGACACCGGAAGGGGCGGGGTTTGCTGCCGCGTGTGTCTGAACACACGGGAAATGGAGCCGGAGTGAGGCCGGCGGGAGGCCGGCTAGCGTCCTCAAAAAGGCCAGTGTGAAAACGTCCACATTTTGTCCTGAATCTCTGGGGCTTCTCCTAGCTATGCCCTCTCCTGGAATCAAGAGCAAAGAAGAAAGGCTGGAGATGAGAGGTCAGTGTTGTGGTTTGCAAGGCTGGTGGTTAACAAAAGCCAGATAATGGTGGCCTCCTCTGGCTTTAGGTAGAACGCTTGGAGGCAGGCTGGGCTGGTGAGTGAGTGCTCGTGTTTCTTGCTCACAGCTATGTTCTCTGGCTTTCGCATCCACTTGGCTTTTTTACCTTTTTTACCTTGGAAGGATCCCGAGCACTCTGAGAGTAGGCCAAGAAAACAGAGGTAGCAATTTAAAAGAAAGAAAGAAAGGAGAAAAGGGTTGGTTTTTTAAAATATATATATATATATATGAATTGGCTTCAGTACAAGCATTTAATTGTCATTTTCAAATGCTTGAGGATCAGTAATGAGTTCGAGGGGAAGTGGGGAAGGGCTAACAGCCAGATTTGTTTGAGAGGGAGTGCTGTTTTTCCTCTTTCCTCCTCCTGTATCTCACTTCTGGGCTGGTTGCAAAAAAAGCCTCCTATACATTGAATGAAGTGTGCACTGCTCATGGCCCCCAGGCATCCACCTTCCCACAATTATAAACTTAATGCACTCTGTGTTTAGAAAGGCCAAAAGAACAGACGTGGGACTCCTACTCTTTTCATTTTGCTACAGTGCTTCTGCTCCTTCTCAACCCTTTTGTCAAATCTGCATGTGGCCATACTTTCAAACTGTCCTGGTTTGGCAGGGAAAGTCCTGATTAATCCTGAGGGCGTTTTCACACTACCCTCCCTAAAGCCGGGTGGAGCCATTCCGGAACGGGCCATGCTGCTGATTCCGGAATGGCTCCGCCGGCGGCAGGCTAATTCCTTTTGGACACCCGGAATTACCTTTAAGCCGCTGAAGCCGGAGTTAGCGTTGGTTCGGCTGGAGTGAGGCCGGACTTACGGCTCCGTGCGTTTGAACACACGGAGCAAGAAGCCGGACGGACGTAGGGATGGCACCGGAAGGGGTGGGGTTTGCCGCCGCGCGTGTGTGAACAAGCTGGAAATGGAGCCGGAGTGGGGCCGGACGGAGGTAGGATTGAGTCCTCCTAAAGCCCCGTGTGAAAATGTCCTCAGTCATGCCAATTTTTCAACTGCTTTTAAAAGTCCTAGCTTTTCTCTCTTCCTCCCACTTTCCATCTTTGTCTTCTGCTTTCTTCATTTGCTACAAACTGAGTTCAAAGTGTCATGTGGGGCTCATTCCCACTAATATTTAAACTGGTTTGCGATTCGCTTTCGCTCCCAGTCATTCCCACTATGGAAGCAGGTATTTTCTTTATTCACTTCTTTTCTTGGTACAATTTTCATTCCCACTAGTTTGTGCCCCTTCTAAATGCCTGTCAATCATCTATGCATCATCGGTGATGCAACCAGCAACACATTCAAGAAAACATGGGAGGGGGTCATGGGTGCCAGAATTCTCCCCTGGGATGCATGCATCCATGAGTGTCATGGAGGACTCTCCCTTGGAATGCATGTAACCATGAGTGTCATATGGAGGACTCTCCCCTGGGATGCATGCATCCATGGCTGTCATGGAGCATTCTCCCCTGGGATGCATGCACCCAGGGGTGTCATGGAGGATTCTCCCCTGGGATGCATGCACCCAGGGGTGTCATGGAGGATTCTCTCCTGGGATGCACTTTCCCTTGGGATGCATACACCCATGGCTGTCATGGAGGACTCTCCCCTGAGATGCATGCATCCAGGGATGTCATGGAGGACTCTCCCCTGGGATACATACATTTTTTAAAAAAAATTGACAGTATATGTGCTCCATTGTCAGTCTGCTTGCCTGGCTTGCCACCTGCAAGTAATTGCAAGTACAATGGAGTGCAAGCACCCATAGGTCACACCACAAAGCACAAAGGCAGTTGTGAGGGGGGGGGGGAATGGTGGATTTCCCCCAAAAAATGGTGAGGGATGTGCCAACCCTCTGCCACAATGATCCCTACCCTTCAGTTTGATGCAACTCAGGTCTGTCATTCCTACTTGCTGAAAACATTTGCTAATTTCTTCTTTTCAAATGGACTGGCAAAAAACTAGTGTCTGAAAAGAGCAATTTTTTTTGCATTTGCCTCACTTGAAAGCTAGTCCAAATGATTGCAGTGGCATGGGGATGAGGCACATTTAAAGTGACCAGCAAATAGTGGGAAAGAGCCTTCAATAAACTCAGCTGGGGGAGAGGAGAGAAGGGCAGAATCTTGCCCTTGCCCAGAAGCTCAACCAAAAGCAAACTTCTGCAACTTCTCCTAGCTTGTGTGTTCATTAATAACTTTTGCCATCTTGACCATACTCTGATGTTGCTTAGCCATACATGTCCCAGTGTGTGAAATGCATGCCAAAAGCAGGACGTTGTTCATTTTAGATGGAATTTTTGTTGTTATTATTTTATTCATTTATATCCTGCCTTCCTCTGAATAATGAGATCCGAGGTAGCTAACAGCATATTTGAAACAAAACATTTGAAAACAATAAAAGTATACATATAAAAGTTGTTTAAAAACAATTAATTTAAAGTTAAAAACATTAAAACTCATTAAAAGGCTGCATACAAACCTTAAAAACAGTAAGCCCACCCCAGTTTCTAAAAGCCTGATGGTTTAAAAATGTTTTCACTTGCTTCTGAAAGAACAGCAAGGATGAGGCTATCCTTTCCTCCATAGGGAGGGAGTTCCAAAGTCTGAAGCAGACACTGTAAAGTCCCTCTCCTTTGGTCCCACCAAGCAAGCTTGAGAAGGTGATGGGACAGAGCAAAGGACCCCTCCAAAAGATCTTAGAGTTCTAAAGGGAGAAACGGTCCTTCAAATAGCCTGAACCCAAGCCACACAGGGCTTTATAGGTTATCACCAGCACTTTGATTTGTGCCTGGAAAAGGCCCAGCAGCCAGTAGAACTGTTGCAGCAAGGGAATTGTGTGCTACCTGTAGACAGCTCCAGTTAGCAATCCGACTTCAGCTCTTTGAATCCAAGGAGATTATCGCACATACAAAAAGACCCAGCTTACCTCTTCCAAACTGGAGTGCAATTTGGGCTGAGGCTGGTTATTATCACATGGCTTTTCAGTTTAATTCGGCTTCTGAGTACATCCCTGCTCCAATGCCGGAAGTTTCCGACTTAAAACAATAGCCACCGGAGTGCATTTTTTGATCCACATTGGAGCAGGGATGTACTCAGAAGCCAAATTAAGCTGGAAAAGCCATGCAATAAGAACCAGCCTCAGCCCGAATTGGACTCCAATTCGGAAGAGGTAAACTGGGTCTTTTTGTATGTGTGATAATCTCCTAACTGAAGGTTTTGAGCACTTTTCAAAGCCAGCCCCATGTAGAGAACACTACAGTAATCCAAACAGGATGTAACCAAGGCATGTACCATGAAAATTGGAAAATTGAAAATTACGAGAAAAATCTTAGCTAAAAGAACTGTTGGCAGATCAAAGTGAAATTAAGAAATTATTCCTTCTCACTTAAGGAGACAGGATAAGGAACATTTAATATTGACTGTTTGCCTTCAACCACAATGTGGATGCTGAACACTATGGAGAGGGAGCCCTGGTGCCACAACAATTGGGAAAATAAGCTAAATAAGTATATGGAGAGTTATTGCCAGTTGCAGAAACAAATCAATTAAGGCTTGCAAATTGTAGCAAGTTGGTGCTCTACTAGCTGAGATTTGTAGATAGCTCTTTCCTCATCCCTGGAGCTGGGTCCACCAAAACTGGAGATTGTGTACCCTTGTCTCCCACCTGAGGATGAATGATGAAAACTGGAGGCTTGGGGTCAAGCCCTGAGATCTGGCAACCCTAATATGCCTAGATTCATGTCTCTTTTACAAAACTTTCAAGGAACAAGAGCCCTGTCTTCCTTTCTTTAATTTTCCAAATCCTCTCTTTGTCTTCTTTATTTATTAGGTGGCTTGCTATGACTGCATTCTTCACCAGCGCTTGGAAAAGTTATGTCTTTTTTTTTTTTTTTTTGTAGTCTACAGTTGTAGTCTTTAAAAGGAAATTTTCCAAGTTCCACTGTGCCGGTGGCAGCTGGTAGTTCCTAAGTCATTGACATGGTGAATCCACTCAGGGTTTTACCCTAAAGTTTAAAGAAACAATCCAAGGTCCTGTTCTGTGGATAGAATCACGCCTTCTGGCTTGTACTACAACTCAAAGCAGATCCACTGTACTGAGTGTGGCCCCATAACAACTGTCACGAAAGCTTTGTGGGTGGAATGCTGCTTTCCCCATCTTTTGTATATTGAAGAGTGGCTGGCAGTCAGAACTTATCATGCTGAAACCAAGCCCTGGCAAATGACAACACTCCCAACATCAAATCAGCACATTCACACAGGCTTTCACAGCCCTCATCCTGCCTTCCTGACAGTGGTATCTAGGGGTGCATTAACACAAAGGGAGAGGAGCCAGTAATAGAAGAAAGGGGCTGGCAAGTGAACCGTGCAAAGGGCTTGACCTTTGTGAAGCTTTAAACAGAACAGCCTGTCTACAAACAGCGTAATTAGCCCTTTCAAAATCCCAACAATGATTAAAATCTAAAGATCGTTATTTTGTCAGCAAACTTTGGAGAGCAGATTAAAAACCCAAGTGCCTGCCTCCTTGCCCAATCCCCTTGTCTGCTCACTGGTACTTAAAGACAGAAGCACCCCAAGAGTTAAGAATGAGCAGAGAAGCAAAAGGGAACAAAACTTCCAAAATGTATTCCTCAGATCTGGTACCTCTTGCCTGACTTCAAGAGCCAGCCCAGTTGTAGCTGATAGGGTCACCATAAGTCAGAAATGACTTGGAGGCACACAACAACAACACTCTTCCTCATGTAGCAAGGGATCAGTACTGGCCAGATCTTTTAAACTCTGTAATAACAGGTTACGTAGTCAAATGAATGCTGCTGGTCAACTAACCAATTATGTTCTAACTGTCCCTTGTTTACAGCAAAGCGTAAAACCTACCTTTAGAGTACAAAGGGATCATGTTGCCTAAGCTACAATTTGTCCTTCATCCCATTATGAAGGCCTGGTGCTCTTGTACATAGGGTGTGTGTGTGTATTTGTGTATCCGTCCATGTGCTTTCCCATCGCAGATCAATCTCCACCCCTTGGTTGACTAGCGTTTGCTTTATTTCAAATGTGTGCTCTTGTTTACTTTTCAAAATTTACATAAATGTCAGCATTGTATAACGTCTATGTTAACAAAGCAGTGAGCAAAATCCATTGTATGTTTATAAAATATTATTGTTTAATTTGCGTACTTTAGGAATTCCAAATGTTGAGAATAGGAAGGAGGCCAAATACCATCTGTTTATAGCTATGATGCATCATTATATGTGCACTTTGAAAATAAGATAGGGTGGGGAGGATTTTCTTGGTCAAGCCATTGCATTTTCCACTCAGAATTGGGAAAGGCTCCTGAATCAGTGCTAGATCCTTGCCAACATTCTCTGTTGAGGTTTAAATCCCAACCAGTTTAGCAAAATAATACATTCATTTCAGGATTTCAGGTTAATTCCAAACTCCAACTAGGGTTACATGATTCCTTCCCCCCTCTTTTTCTTGATGCCTCTTTGTGCATCTCTCCCTTGTTTCAATCTAAACTGGATTTTTGGACAGAATAAGACTCACATGACCACAAAAAACCTGCAAGTATTAGGTGATGTTATGGGAATCCAACACAGCTATCATAGACTAGCAGATATGGATTGTTGTTGTTGTTGTTGTTAATTGTGGTCAAGTCAATTTGACTTATGGCAATTGCATGAATGAGAATCCTCCAGCTCACCGTGTGATCAACAGCCCTCTTGAGGTATTGCAAACTGTGGCTTCCTTGATTGAGTCTATCTACCTGAAGGTATGGATTGTACTTTTTCCATTTCTGTATTAATTTCCCTGAGCCCCTGCAGTTTCCTGAAGGAGCTCAGGTTAGCTAAGAGGGGAAGCAGATGGGCGACACGGGGCTGCCTCGGGAAGCTGCGGATCGGGGCCGAGGTATCCACACACCTCAGGCCCGCGGCGCAGCATCCCAGGCCAAGGAAGGAGTGCTAAAATAGTGCTCCTTCCGCAAGACGCCAAAGGTGCACCGCAAAAGGCATCCGGCGCACCTTCGGCACCTCTTCCGCTGCAGCGTGTGCAGACGCTGCAGCGGAAGTGCGTCATCGGAGCGCTGGCCGTGTGGAGGGCTGGCTGGTCCGACGACGTTTTCAGGAAGGGGTTGGGGCACCCAGCGTGAGGCTGCTCCTCCCCTTCCTGGCCTCGAAGACGGCGCAAAGCGCCATCTGCTTAGGCCCTAACATTATTTCCTGGAAGTCTCAATGCAAACCAGTGTATAGGATGAAACTTGATTAATTTCAACTTCAGAGCTGTTTCATATCCCTTCAGATCACTGGTGATTCCAACGGATGCAGTAGCAAACTTTGGCTCCTATGTCAGGGGTGATAAATCTATTCGGGATATTGATTTGAATTTTAAAAGAGCTGTCCAAAGTTCTGAATCAGTCTGTACTTTGGATAGCTATTTTAAAGTTTGGTCTGAACCCCAGAATGGATTAATCACCACAAAGAAGCTATCAGCCATCATCATATGGAGTGCAAAACCAACCTCAGCTTGAGGGAAAAGGTAGCCATATTCCATCTCCTTGATCAGGCACCATGCTCAATGGCTGCTACTGAATGGAAGCAAGCTTTCCAAATGGAAAGGCCCTGCCTTGGCATCTACATCAAAAAGTCATATGAATGACCTTTCAGGAATGTCATGTTCTGTTTTGAGCATTCCTCATCTTTAAAGAAGCTTCCACACCCACAACTGATTAGGGCCTCCAGAAATGTTTGAACATCCACCTTTTGTAAAGCTGATCTACACCACTAACCTTGAAATGAACATCTCCAGGTACTAGTCATGTTTCCGCTAGATTGCCTCTCATTTCAAAACTGGTTTCTAGACTGTCCAGGAGCCCCAGGGCTAATCCTGAGAAGGCATGGATGCTGAATGAAGTCCACAGCTGCCTTCTCCCCACCACAAAGACACACTGAAACCTCAACCAATGTTTGGTTTTCCTGAGGTCTTAATATCACACCTTCCAGTGAAGATGCAGCACTAGAGTCAGCAATGGCAATTCTAGACACTACCAAGGTGTGATACTTGACTGCTGAGGAAGGAGCCAATTGAATGTAATCACATTGTTGCTTCTCTCTATGTAGGAGATGCAATGCTTCTGTAAGGCATACTGTAGTGCACAGTCCATCCTTTATCCAAGGGTGAGAAATCTTGTTCCATACAAGAACCACACTACTTTGGCTGAAACATGTCAATGTCTGTGTTCCAGATGTGAGTGTGGCCAGAGCCAAAAGTGGGTGACATTACCAGCCACTCCTTTCTTCCAGCTGCACTGAGAAAAGGCAACAGGCATTTTTGCTGTGTTTGGAGATTAAACTTTTAAAATTAGGTTCTAGCCATCCTCCTCAACCCTCTCCACCTCCAACATGGGGATCAATGGCTTCCCACTTGGAAGCCATTGATCCAGCAGTCCTTTCTCTTGGCTTTTGCTATTCTTGGTTTGGACAAACTGGAACATGTTCAGAGGAGGGTTTCAGATATGGTATAGGGTCTGGCAACCAAGTCCTGTTAAGAGCAGAGAGTTGTGTATGTTCAGCCTTTGGGGGAGAAAAGGTTGAGAAGTGATCTGATAGCTATCTTCAAATAGCTGAAGGACTATCATTTGGGACGTGGCACAAGATTGGTTCCTGCTGCTTCAGAAGACAGGACCCAAACCAATGGATTCTAGTTGCAAGAAAGTAGATCCAATCTAAACATTAATATATATATATATCTCCAACCTTCCAAGGAGATATCACCATCCTTTGAGGCAGTCCATCCCACTGCTGAACAGTTCATCCAGTCAGGATATATATATCAACAATATATATATATTGTTGATATATATATCCTGACTGGATGAACTGTTCAGCAGTGGGATGGACTGCCTCAAAGGATGGTGATATCTCCTTGGAAGGTTCTAAATAGAAGTTGGAGGGCCACCTCTCAGCTGTATATTTACAGTTTTAGCTATACACTTCTGCACTGGCAGGAGTTGGATAGTTGGCCCTTGAGACACCATCCTGCTGCCTTCATGGTATCTTGGGACCCAATGTTAAGCACTGCAAAAGCTATTCAGTGGCCTTTGGTCACATTCATGCCCCTTGGACTCAGTTGTCCATCTAAGCAAAAACATGAGTCAAGTGATGCTAAGTGTTATCTGGTAATTTACATGTGTGTCATTCAGACCATGACTGACAGTGAAGGGCTTGCCTTGTGGCAGAGGGTTAAAGCAACTAGTTTCTCTTTATCACTTCATACCTTGTCCAATATTTTGTTGATCATAGGCGACCATTGTAAAAATAAGTGAGACAAATAATGTAACAGAAATTGCACAAGCTGTGATTTGTAAATGACAAATCTTATGGAAATATCTCACTGAATTATACTCAGTTTGCCACTCTCTGGAATGGTCCAAAGAGTTGCATTGTGTTGTGTTGTATTTATCGTATTCAGTTTATCACCATTTGCTTTGGTGTAATCCTAGGGCACCATTCCAAAACCTGTTGTCCTCCAGATGTCCTGGATTCCAATTCCCATAATTCACAACCAAAGGCAAGTTGTAGTCTAACACAGCTGTTTGGAGAAAATTCTTTTCTTCTGAGTGTACATGCAAACATAAACTCATACACTTTTACATACTTTAACAAGGATGTTTTTACAGTCAGAGATCTTGAGGATCCTTCCTGGGAAAAGAGCTTGTTGCTTGAAATTTTTGCTCCATTGAATCAGCATGCAATACCATCCATGCTGAATGCAAGGTGTGCTTGTTTAACTCAGGGATATGTCCTTTGTTGTTAAGTCACTAAGAAGATTGGCCTTCCAAACCCACACTAATTAGCTAACATGTCAAGTCCTGTAGATGTCTTTCCACCTTGAAAAGCAGGAGATTCCCTGAGAAATGGGCTTAAACTTCCTAGCAAGGTCTGCAATGCTGAATACCCAGATTAGTGGCAAGCTTTATTGTACTTACAGAGGAGCAACCCAGCTGCAGTTTATCCTACTATTGCTAATGATGCTCGGAGTGATGGAGGTGGCTTGTGGATCTCACATATGGGGTCCCTTCCCTAAGGAAGAGGAATAATAGCTGCTACTCAGGTGGCGTATGGGACGATAAGCTCAGATCTACCATTGTGTTCCTGCCTGGTGCGTGCTGACTCTGGGTCTTCTGTGCGGTACAATTTTCAAGGTACAGTTGGAAGCACAGCTGCAAACCTTCCTTGGCCACAGAGGAACGGATGTACAGGTGGAAAAACATTGTAGCAGACTGGTTGCGTTCCAGCCCTGGCAGAACATACATCTGCTAATGCAAGACTCAAAACATTGTGTTGCAAAGCTCTCACTTATGCACTACAGTTGCTCAACCCCAGGCATTGTACATGGCATTGTGGGTCCCTTCCCAGCTTCCCCCCCCCCCACACACACAAAAAGTCCTTTGTTTCTGCTGTTAAATGTTAATCATAGCAACTTAAATTATTTATCTGCATTCATTTAGAAAGATAGGGCCTCTTTTGCTATGATGCACTGAACTGCAGCTGAGCTTCTTTAAAAAAAAAAAAAAGAAAAGAAAAGAAAAAAGAAAAAGAGGTGAATACCCAACTTTCACCTTTCCCTTGTGCATTCTCTCCTTGACTTCCATTTACATTCTCAAGCAATTGGTATTGCTTTCCCTGGCTAGCAGGAACATACCCCACAATCTTTTCCTGGGAAAAACAGCCTGTATTCACCATCAGCTACTTAGGTAAAAACACTTAACTAAGGAACGTCTCCTTGCCCAGCCTGACCAAACGTGACAGAAACACCATTCACCTGCATTTTACGTAGCTGTCATGATTATGAAACAATTACAGATGAGTAAATGTAGGTGTCTGTTTTGCATTCATGCTCACTAGTGAGGATACTGGGCATCAGCTGCATGGGGAGAAGGATCTCTATTCTGCCAGCAATCAAAGCATGAGTGAGTGACATTTCCGTCAAGTTTTAGGGAACTGAACCAGGAGAGGTTAGTTAAGTAAATTCTTAGGGTGACCTTGGGAAAGTCACATTCTCTCAGCCTTGGAGGGAAACAAAGACAACCCTGCCCTCTGAAGAAATCTTGCCAAGAAAACCTCATGAGAGGGGCTGCATCCACACTGTAGAATTAAAGCCATTTGACACCACTTTTACTGCCATTGCTCAATGCTATGGAATTCTGGGACTTGTAGCTTTGTGAGATATTTAGCCATCTCTGTCAGAGAGATTTGGTGCCACAATAAACTACAAATCTCAGGATTCCATAGGATGGAGCCATGATAGTTAAAGTGATATCAAACAGCATTAATTCTGCAATGTATATGCAGCCAAGGTCACCTTAGGATCATCCTAAATTGGAAAAAAAATGAAGACACAAAACAAACACTTAGTTAAATATACTTATATGAACACTTTCCTGATGCCCTATAAATAATAGCCTGTGTTCTTTATCAGCTAAAAGACATATACTTAGAGAAGAGAAAGTAGGAGAGCATGGAAGCAATATGTGAGAGAAAGGTCTTTTTCACACTACATATTATAACACTTTGATGCCACTTTAAATGCCATGGCTCTGCCATTTAAATGCCAACCCTTTGATTTGTGGTTTTGTGAGGTATTTAGAATTTTCTGTCAGGGGATTCTGTGGAATGAAGTCATGACAGTAAAAGTCATGTCAGCATGCCATTACTGTGTAGCATAGTGGGGAGATTGAGGAGAAAGCTTTCTGGCATACAAGCTTGCCTTGCTTCACAATGCAAAAGACTCCACTTTTCAAATATAAATTGTGTCATTTCAGATTGGTAAATGCAGTAATGCTGAAGTGTGAAGTTAAGCTTTGACTATAGTTCTGCTTCAGCCATGGAGTGGGATGCGGGGGAAATGTAGAGCCTTCAGTCTCATCTTAGATGCTGTTATTGAACACCAGGTTGAAAATAGAGAAGTTGGTGACCATTTGGTAATCTGGTATAGGAGAAGAATGAGAATCTAGAATATATGATAGAGATATGTCTGGCAGAAAACGGCAGGGAAACCTCTCCCAGATATCTTTCAGGGTTATCAGAGTTAGAAGTGGTCAGTGGCTTTTCTATTAGTGAGGCCTGAATTTAAATGAGTTTTTCAAGGTGCAAAATTTAATCTGCAAATAGGTCCAGCATCTTGGAGAACCCCTTTAAACCTTGGAGAACAATCCAGAGTGTATTCATTGCCCCACTGACAGGGGGTGCACCTACATGGTAGAAATCATGCAGTTTGACTCCACTGTAATGGCCATGGTTCCATCCTATAGAATCCTGGGATTTATAGGTTTATAAGGCACCAGCACTCCTTGACAGAGAAGATTAAAGATTGTGTAAAACTACAAATTCCAGGATTCCATAGGATGAAGGTACAGCACTTAAAGCGGCATCAAACTGCATTATTTCTACAGTGTAGATCAGGGGTAGGCAACCTTTCCCCTTTAAGGGCCGAGGGACTTCAGCTCCCAGAAGCCTCAGCCATGTTGGCCAGTAGTCCCATGTTGGCCAATAGTTCCTGGGATTCTGGGAGCTGAAGTCCCTCGGCCCTTAAAGGGGAAAGGTTGCCTACCCCTGGTGTAGATGGACCCAGAGAATCCACTAGCCAACCACTGTGTGAGGTTGAGTACAACATCAATTGTACTCTGAGGGCAGGAACTGTCGTTGTCCTCTCTGATCAAACACCCAGTCCAAGAAATGTTTAGTTTTGAATGGGTAACATCTTGGAGCAATTCTGCTCCTTGAATTCCTGGAGGGGATGTATAGTATAGATCAGTGCTATTCAAAGCATTGCTCCACAGACTGTGGCCGCCATTCCATGAACCATCAGCTATTGATCCACAGCAACTCTCACCAAGCAAGCCTGTGATGGTGGCTAGACTGAGAGAAAACCTTCTCTTGAGGATCTTAGGGTTCTAGTTGGTTTGTATGGGGAGATATGGTTTCTCAAATATGGATAGAATTTCCAGTCTGCCATACAGATAGCTTGAGAAGCACTGATCTAGATCCCATTCATTCTGACTTCAGGCCTGGTCATGGAAGAAGCACAACTTTGGCCACCTTGGTGGATGATGTTACATCAGGAACTAGATAGAGGGAGTGTATCCCTGGTGATTTTGCTGGATGTGTTAGTGGCTTTCATTTCCATAAACCATAGGCTACCTTTCCTGCATGTGACATGGAGGCTGTATTCTACAAAGGACCTTTGGCCCTTCCTGAAGAGACGAGTTCAGATGTTGGTGCCAGGCGATTCTCATTCAACAGATGGATTGTTGGCCTGTTGGGTCTCTTGATCCTCTCTTTCCCCTGGCTCTATATAACATTTACATAAAACTACTGGTAGAGGTTTTCTGGAGATTTGGGGTTTCGTGCTGTCAATATACTGTTAAAATCTAACTCTCTTGATCTTTCATTCAATTAAACTGTTTAAGTTCTAAACCAAAGTTTGAAGTTAGTACACCTGGCAAACCTATTACATAGTCATTTAAAAACAAACAGTAAATGTAGGGTGGGATCCAAATGAAGGTGAACAGGGGTCTAATCCAGATAAGATTGAGGTGATCCTAGTCAGTCATCCAGTTAATCCAAATAAGACTGAGGTGCACCGAATCAGTTAAAAGGCAAAATAGGGTTGAGGGATCCAACTTGTGCTAAGTGCGGTTACATTCCCTCTGAAGAAATAGATTTACAGTTTGGATATACTCTGGATAAAATCTTGATCCAAGCTTTTTGGTGGCCAGGAATGCCTTGCCCAGTTTTGGCTGGTGAGCCAGCTATGTCCTTTCTTGAGGAAGGCAGATCTGGCTATAGTTACTTCTAGGCTACTGTAATGTGCACTATGTGGAACTGCCCTTGAAGCTGCAGCTAGTGTGTTTGAAAACTGCAGCTAGTGCAAAATCCAGCAGCCAGACTGGTGTCAGGTGTGCATTTTAGAGACCATATAACACCCATCCTGCAAGAACTCCACTGGCTTCCAGTTTGCTTCTGAGCTCAATTCAAGGTGCTGATGTTGACCTACAAAGCCCTAAACAACTTGGGGCCAAGATATCTGAAAGACTACCTCCTCCCATATGAGTCTGTCAGAAATTTGAGATTTTCAGAGGAAGCCCTATTGTGTGTCCCAACATTTCGTGAAGTTAGGTTGGTGGGTACACCTAACAGGGCTTTCTCTGCAGCTGACTGTGGAATTCTTTACCCAATGAAGTTACGGTGGATGCTAAACTTTTAAGCTTCCTGTGTGCAACCCAAACAGTGCTATTTATGTATGGCATTCAGTATTTGAAATTGCTGTTTGGACTGTTTCAAAACGCAATTCTAGGATTGTTTTTAGACTGCTTTTACAAGTTTTAAAGCAGCATTTTGATGTATTTTAAAATGTTTTTTATCTTCATTTTGTTTTAACTGATTTTTATTTGTTCATTTCCTTGGGAGCCTTTGTGAGCTAGAAGGTGATACAGAAATACTATTAAATAAATAAATAAATATGCACAATTAAGCATAAGGGCCTAGCTGCATTCATTCTTGTCTGATCTGTATGCAATTGACATTCCCTAGTGGTCTCTCATCCAAACATTAACCAGTCCTGATTTTGTTTAGCTTCAGAGATTGGATTAGATTGGTTGTGCTCATAGTGGTATGATCATATGGAAATTGTATAAAAGTCTTATTGAAAGAGACAGTCTGGTGGACTGGGACTTGGGAGGGCCAAGTTGAAGGTTTCCTAAAGCCATTAAATTCACTGGATGACATTGAACCAGGCACTTTCTCTAAGCCTGACCGACCTGACAGGGTTGTTGTGGAGGAAAGGCAGGATAGAAATATAATACATACATACATACATACTTAAATGCAGTGTGATGTAATGGTTTGAGTCTTGGACTAAGAGTGCAGGAGTTCAGGGTTCAAATTCCCAGGCAGCCATGAAAACCCAATGGTGATCTTGGGCACTCTCTTTCAGGGTGCATCTATATTGTAGAAATAATGTAGCTTGACAACACTTTAAGTGCTATATCACCATCCTACAGAATTCTGGGATTTGAAGTTTTACAAGGTCTTTAGCTTTCTCTGCCAAAGAGTGCTAGTGCCTCACAAAATAGCAAACCCCAGGATTCTGTAGGATGGGGCCATGGCAGTTAAAGTGGTGTCAAACTGTATTATTTCTGCAGTATAGATGCGCCTTCAATCTTAGACAAGAACAATGGCAAGCCTCTTCTGAATAAATCTTGCCAAGAAAACCCAATGATGGTGTTGCTGTAAGTCAGAATTGACTTGAAGGCACATGACGACACAGTATACACATACATTTGTTTTTAAAAGAACAACTATAAATAAACATATTTAGACAGGAAAATCAACTTGGAAGAAGAGTCTTTAAAGGACTGTTGATGTGATTGTTTATGTTTATAAGCCAGTGCTAATAACCACCAAAAGCAGTGAAGAGCAAATCTGTTTGTCTGCAGACACTGTGTGATGGGCTAAACCTAGCCTGGATTTGTCTTCTGACTTGCCAGTGCTAAACAGCATTTAAGATGACCTGTGATGAAGTGCCAACAGCTGAAAGGAGGCTCATTTCAACCTGCAAGGTCATGGACATACAATATGGGCTGAAGCAATTTCTAGGGTGCTATGGTTATATCTTAATAACTCTAGTTTAAATCCCTTTCTCTCTGGGTTTGGATATTTCCCCCTCAATGTTTCAAGTCTAGCTGTGTCGGTGTCAGAAAGTCTGACTCTTCCTAGGATGCTTGAGAAAGAGGAGAGTGAAGAACAGGGGTGTCATTGGGAGGTGCAGGGAGTTCAGCCCACACCAGGTGATACCTCAGAGGGGGTGAACACCCAGTGGGGTGGTTGTTCCTGTCTGTCAAAAGACACCCTTTGGTCAGCTGCCTTTGCCAGCCAGGCCACTTTCTGAGACTGGTGTGGCTGCTGGGTGAGTGAGAAAGGGTTTTCTCCTTTTCTCACTCGCCCAGTAGTTTGACAGACTTGGAATGGTCTGCCAGTGGCAGGAACACAGCCATCCCATCAGTAGCCACTAGTGGGGTGCAGTGTCTTCTGAGTTCTGTGTGGCTGCTGGGTGAACAGGAAAAGGTGGCACCTCCCCTTCTCCAGACCCAGAACAGGCTGCTGCTGCATTAGCAGCCACAACAGACCCTGGTGGAATGGGGTGCCAAGCGGCCGCAGCTCTGCCCCACCACCACCACCACAGAGGTAGCCTATCTAGCAGAAGGGGGTGGCTGGGTGTGTGTGCTATCCAGGCAGCCTTTTTTTTGGGGGGGGGGGGAATTACAGCATGAGTTATTGCACTGGGATGACACCAACCCCAGTGACACCACTGGTAAAGACAGATGTGAGAAACTGGAAATTATATAGAGGAAAGCAGAAAAAGGCTCTCCCCCATGTTGAAATGACTACGCAACTTTAGCCTGAGTCCATAAGATGCCAGGGATCTTGAATGTTTCTGGAAGCATCTCAATCTCTCTGCCAAGGTACTATGACAGAAAGTGGAACTGCAATTCATTACCATCTGACAGACAATATAGCAACTGGTGCCATTTCAGCTGCCACTTCGTCAGGTCATTTGGAAAGCTTTAAACAGAGATAGAATGGCCATCTTTCAGGAAGGCTTCAGTTATGTATTACTGCATGCCAGGAGAATTCAAAGACATAGCTATGTTAGTCTGGAAAATCAATATGCAAAGGGATCTTGTAGCACTTTTGAGACTAATTGAAAGAGCGAAGTTGGCAGTATGAGCTTTCATAGACTTGAGCCTACTTCTAACATGCATCTGAGGCTCATGCTACCAATGTTTTCCCTTCAGTTAGGAGATTATCACATGCCTTAAAGAATACTCTTTACCTCTCCTGAATTTAACTCTAATTCATGATGCAGCCGTGTTTTATTGCATGGCTTTTGCAGCAGAATTTGACTTCAGAGTAGATACTTTCGGCCCACTAGAATTTGTTATCTAGAGAGAAGAGAAGCAATCATAATCCACTGATGGAATATGGAAGTAAAGTCGTAGGCTTTCATGGCCGGCATCCATAGTTTTTTGTGGGTTTTTTCGGGCTGTGTGGCCATGTTCTGAAAGAGTTTCTTTCTGACGTTTCGCCAGCATCTGTGGCTAGCATCTTCAGAGAAAACTGAAATGGAAAAGCCTGGTTGTATATATACTGTGGGACCCTGGGTAGGGAGGGGTGGTTCCCAGGTGAACTGTGTGTTGTTCTGTGTTGAATAGGTATTGTTCTGTGTTGATGGCATCGCTTCAGGCTATGCAATCCAGGATATGTCTGCTGTTCCCATGTAAACTGTGTATTGTTCTGTGTTGAATAGGTGTTGTTCTGGTGTTAATGGCATGGCTTCCAGGTGAGGAATGCAATCAAGGAGATTGTTTGCTGTTGTCTGCTGACCCTGGTTGGTCTTCCCTTTGCATTTGCTGAGTGCAGATTTTCTTATTTTGTAGGACTGGTAGCCATATCTTGTTTACTTTGAGAGTTTCTTCTTTCCTGTTGAAGTTGTCTAAGTGTTTATGGATTTCGATGGCTTCCCTGTGCATTCTGACCTGATAGTTGTTGGCATGGTCCAGAATTTCAGTGTTTTCAAACAGCATTTTATGCCCAGGATGGTTTATCATGTGTTCTGCTACTGCTGATTTTTCTGGCTGGCCCAGTCTGCAATGTCTCTCATGTTCCTTGATTCGTGTTTGGACACTGCGTTTGGTGGTCCCTATGTAGACTTGTCCGCAGCTGCATGGTATGCGGTAAACTCCTGCAGCTGTGAGAGGGTCTCTTCTGTCCTTCGCTGAGCGCAGCATTTGTTGGATTTTCTTGGTTGGTTTGTAAACAATTTGGAGGTTGTGTTTCCTCACTACTTTCCCAATTCTGTCTGTGACTCCTTTGATATATGGTAAAAATACCTTCCCTTTGGGTGGCTGCTTGTCTTCAGTCCTCTGGGTTTTTCTGGGTCTGGTAGCTCTTCTGATGTCTGAGCTGGAGTAACCATTTGCCTGTAGAGCCCGGTCTAGGTGCTTCAATTCCTCTTCCAAGAAGTGGGGTTCACAGATGCGTTTTGCCCGGTCTACCAGTGTTTTTATTGTGCTTCTTTTTTGTCCTGGGTGATGGTTAGAGTTCTTGTGCAGGTATCTGTCTGTATGTGTGGGTTTTCTGTATACTGTGTGTCCCAGACGTTGGTTAGGTTTGCGAATGACTAGGACATCTAGGAATGGCAGTGTTCCTTCCTTTTCTTTTTCCATAGTGAACTGGATGTTCGGGTGGATGTTGTTCAGGTGATTCAGGAATCCAGCCAGATCTTGCTCCATGTAGAAGTTTGCGATCACTGGGCTCAGAGGGCTTCCCATTGCTACCCCATCTCTCTGTTCGTAGAATCCATTGTCCCACTGCAAACTTCTACATGGAGCATTTTGAAAAACAAGCCCTGAAAACAGCACCGAAAAAGCCCACAACTTGGTTCCGATACGTGGATGACACGTTCATCATTTGGAGCCATGGAGAAGAAGATCTGGCTGGATTCCTGAATCACCTGAACAACATCCACCCGAACATCCAGTTCACTATGGAAAAAGAAAAGGAAGGAACACTGCCATTCCTAGATGTCCTAGTCATTCGCAAACCTAACCAACGTCTGGGACACACAGTATACAGAAAACCCACACATACAGACAGATACCTGCACATGAACTCTAACCATCACCCAGGACAAAAAAGAAGCACAATAAAAACACTGGTAGACCGGGCAAAACGCATCTGTGAACCCCACTTCTTGGAAGAGGAATTGAAGCACCTAGACCGGGCTCTACAGGCAAATGGTTACTCCAGCTCAGACATCAGAAGAGCTACCAGACCCAGAAAAACCCAGAGGACTGAAGACAAGCAGCCACCCAAAGGGAAGGTATTTTTACCATATATCAAAGGAGTCACAGACAGAATTGGGAAAGTAGTGAGGAAACACAACCTCCAAATTGTTTACAAACCAACCAAGAAAATCCAACAAATGCTGCGCTCAGCGAAGGACAGAAGAGACCCTCTCACAGCTGCAGGAGTTTACCGCATACCATGCAGCTGCGGACAAGTCTACATAGGGACCACCAAACGCAGTGTCCAAACACGAATCAAGGAACATGAGAGACATTGCAGACTGGGCCAGCCAGAAAAATCAGCAGTAGCAGAACACATGATAAACCATCCTGGGCATAAAATGCTGTTTGAAAACACTGAAATTCTGGACCATGCCAACAACTATCAGGTCAGAATGCACAGGGAAGCCATCGAAATCCATAAACACTTAGACAACTTCAACAGGAAAGAAGAAACTCTCAAAGTAAACAAGATATGGCTACCAGTCCTACAAAATAAGAAAATCTGCACTCAGCAAATGCAAAGGGAAGACCAACCAGGGTCAGCAGACAACAGCAAACAATCTCCTTGATTGCATTCCTCACCTGGAAGCCATGCCATTAACACCAGAACAACACCTATTCAACACAGAACAATACACAGTTTACATGGGAACAGCAGACATATCCTGGATTGCATAGCCTGAAGCGATGCCATCAACACAGAACAATACCTATTCAACACAGAACAACACACAGTTCACCTGGGAACCACCCCTCCCTACCCAGGGTCCCACAGTATATATACAACCAGGCTTTTCCATTTCAGTTTTCTCTGAAGATGCTAGCCACAGATGCTGGCGAAACGTCAGAAAGAAACTCTTTCAGAACATGGCCACACAGCCCGAAAAAACCCACAAAAAACTATGAATATGGAAGTAGTTTTGCACATTGGTATACTCCCCAGTCCTTTCCTGTGCATGAGAATTTAGAGAATACACCAAAGAGGGTTTTTCCCCCCCATACTTTAAAAAAATCATGCTCCATTTAAACTTGGTAATCCATCACTGAGAACCTTGAGCTTCCCTGATTCTCAGTTTTTGGGTATAAATAAATATAATAACTACCACCAATCCCAACTTGGGCTCTCCATATGTTTTGGATTTCAGCCCCTATGAGCCTTTACCATTGGCAATACTGGCTGAGGCTGATGGAATATGAAGCATCTGATGAAGATCCAAACTGGTTCCCTTTTCCTAGTTTACATATTTGTCATCTTAGAGCTTTAGCACTATGATTTGCTTTATGTTCCAGCTTATGAAAAATTAGCAAAGGGATCAAGTTTTGGCTGTCATGAGCACATGATACTACCATCTTCCTGTCACAATGCAAATTAATTTTATTGGTTCTTAAATTTATATTGCTGTCCTTCCCCTAATGAATCTGAGATGGCATGGAAGGGGTTTATTTACTGTGGGGCAGATTAGACTGAGAAACAGTGTTTCAACCAGTATTACCAAGCAAAGTTCACGAATGAAGAGGGATATTTGAATCCCATTCCTCCCCAGTCCATGTTCAGCACTATGCACTATCCCACACTGGTTGTTTGGTCTTGACCTCTGAATGACTTGAGCTCAATTAGGAAGCCATCTTCCTTTCCACTGAAATCTCTCTAAGATAAACTGAGAATGCCCTCTGGACTATTCCATCTGTGTGTCAAGTGTGGTGATGAAGGCAAGGCACATATGGAGGCCTTCTCAGTGACAGCTTCACAGTAATAAAATTCCTTCCTCTTGGAGACTCGCCAATGTCCATGCCTGAATGTTTCTTCAGAAGCACAGTGAGCATTTGTGCTGTGTTTGAAGACTGGGAAAACTGGGAAGGAACTTGGGTCTTCCTGCCTCCTCTTTCTGGCAGGCCCCCCCCCAAAAAAATCCAGGACACATAATTTTAGAATTCAGTCTTGTACCTTGAGTGTGTGTAATATATTGGCAGGGGGGAAGAGTCAAATTACAAGATAATCATTGCCTTAAAAAAGAGGAGCAGCCCTTGCTACAGTTAAGAGATTTGAATGGCAAATGAACAGAGGGTGAAAAGAGCATGAGGGATATTGCCCAGGTGTATGATTCTGGCAATGGACAGAAAGGAAAGGGATTTCCTGTGTGACGTAAGGCAATAGCTTGGCTTGTACGCAGGAGGTCAATGTGCCCAAGAGTTTGTCTGGGCTAAAAATGGACCTTGCATGGATAGGTGGAGAGGAGAGTCAGAGATGTGCTTTGGATTACAGTGTGCTTTCATCACCCAAGAGGGGCTATGATTCCATCTTAGTCTTCGTGCCCATTGCAAGTGCATAGTTAAAGAAATCCTGCTAACTTTTGGGGGGTTCCTCTGATTAAGGATGCATAACCCTTTGTTTTCCATCTCTCTGACAGCACAAAAAACCACATGATGCTCCATCCTGTGAATGGTTTTCTCTGAGAATGACATTAAACTCACTAGCTAGTAAGGGAAGTTGCGGTTTGAATAGAAAGTTTACACAGGGTTCAGAGAGGAATCACCAGCAGGTTATTTTGCTTTTCAATGCTGCCCCCTTTAAGCTATTTTTCATCCTCTGGATATAGTGCATTTCCAAAGGAGCAGTGTTAAGTGGAAGGAAGGTACTTAATTCATCCCTTGCCTGTTAATTCCTCCACTTCTGATCCCAGAAGAGTTGCACCCCCTTTAGCTGAGATTCTATACCCATGTCAGTATCTGGAGAACTAGAACTGAACCCTTAAGCCAAATCCTATGCATGTTCTCAAATCATGGAGCGAAGCTTTAAAAGCAGGGATGGGCAATTTTATCTCTCCTGATGTGGCTGGACAGCAACTTCCATCCATCCTCGTTAGCAATGAAGAAGAATCCACCATATGCTAAGGCAATCTGTGAGGAGGTATCATAAAGTAATAATTATCACCCAGAATGTATTATGGTATATTGATGAAATTTTGTCAGTGTCATCATTGATCCCTAAGTGCATTATGTTAAGAAAATCAGCTTATTATATCCTTTATTTTTGTTACAGATTGTGCCAGAAGTGACTAAAGTGTAAGATGGAGAAGATTGAGGTTTGCAGCATGATAAAATTCCTGAATTTGAAGGGTAATATTGCCCAGCAAATTCATAATGAGATTATGGTAGTTTATAGAAATCATTGCCTATCTTATAATACTATTGTGATGTGGAAAAGGAATTTCCAAACTGGTCACCTGTCCCTTAGAGATGAGCCAAGACCTAGAAGACCATCATTGATGGACAATGCAGCCACAGTGAAGAAAGTGGAGTGTTTAATCCTAGAAGACAGATGAGCAACCATCCAAATGATCATGAATGAAACTGGTCTCATTTATGGTAGTGTGTGGAAAATTAAGCTCATGATGAACTGCACATGTCTAAGGTGTCTGCACACTGGGTTCCACATTTGCTAACCCCTTTCCAGAAGCAAACACACCATGACCTTTCAAGACAGATGTTGACACTGTTGGAACAGATGAAGAGGATTTTTTTGGTTGTCTGGTAACCATGGATTAATCTTGGATCCATCAGTATGATCTATGAGCATGGAGTGGATGCATGCTGATTCCCCTCCCCACAAAAAGGTGCAAAAGTCAGTGGGGAAGATCATGCTCTCAGTTTTTTGGGACTGTCATGGAGTCATTCTCACAGATTACCTTGCAAAGGGACAAACCATCACTGGCACACACTACCACAATCTTCTGGACAAGTTGTGAGATGCTCTGAAAAAGAAACATCGTGGTATGCTCTCCAGAGACATTAGTCTCTTATCCGACAATGCACCAGCTCACTTATCTTAAGTTGCAGTTAACAAAGCAAGGGCATGTGGCTTCGAGATTTTACAGCATCTACCTTATTCTCCTGACCTCGCACCAAGTGACTTTTCCTTGTTCCCAGAAGTGAAAAATCTATTGCAGGGTTGCTGATTTGACAACACGGATGATGTCATTCATGAAGTGGAAGAGTGGTTTAAAATGCTATCTGCAGACTTCTACAATAACGGTATTTGGAGAGTCAAGAAACGCTGGGAAAAATGTGTGAATCTGGATGGTGACTATGCAGAGAAAAGCTAACAACTACAAATCAAAACAAATTTTCTGTCAAAATTTTTTAAAGGTGATAATTAAAACTGTACAATACCCCCCGTAAGTTCTTCCCAAGATGAAGAGGAACCATTGGTGAGTACTCTTTGAATTTGAACTGTCAAACAGTTATGGATAATCATTCTGATTTTCAGAATCTTTATGTAAAATTCTAAGTACCAGTAAAAGGTTTCTTGTTTAACCACATTCAGAAAACCAGCTACCCCAGCCCTGAAATCTTTGCACAGACATAATTCAGTTCTTTGGCAAACATTGAAAAACATTGAAAAAAATAGAAAGAACAGTCCTGGCAGCAGGCACAGGCAATACGATCCCATTGTACTACTGTTTGATGCAAGAGTATGTTTGATCAGTTACCAGTGATGAATATCATATCACATCAAACAATATGATACAGTCTCATTGTATGGAATTATGGCTGCTGTCAATCAGGCAGTCTTCTTTCCCTTTAACTGCCACCTTTGGGGAATACAGTAAAATGATAGCAACACATGCATTAATAAATAAGCTCTTGCATGAATTCCATGCAGACCTATTGAGATTTTGTTGTTCTTTTCTTTCTGGGTTTCCCTGATTTTTCTTCCTCTTTTCTTCTTTTAATGTACAGACACAAGCACATGAAGTGAACAGGAGTCCACCAGAGGATTGCTAAGTAAGAATACATAAAAAGCAAGAGCAGCCCTAATATTTAGGCAGGGAGGCCCCTGTCTCAAGCGAAAATTGTCTGAGAGCAGTAGTGGCAGTCTTCCAACTGCTCCTTTTCTGCTCCATGGCTATTCCCTTCTCTTGGAGGACAAACCTATGTGTGCCACACAGCATGTCATACAGCATGGATGTAGAGGACCAAGTCCCACTGTTAGTATTAAGTTAAGCTTCAACTGTCAGTCCAGCAAGCTTCTGTGCTTGGAATAGAAGAGGGTGCCATCTTGAAATTCACCCCAGTCAGTAAAATATCTTGGGCCAGAGGGAATGCTTTATAGCTACCCCCACTACCAACCAATCCTCCTCCTCCTCCTCCTCCTCCTCCTCCTCCTCCTCCTCCTCCTTGTTATTATCCCTCCTTTTTTTGATTTTGGGACTCAAGGCAGCTTACAAATGTTAAAGCTGAAAAAATTACATTATATAAAATTTAAAAATGTAATTCAACTATCAATAAAATTAAAAGCAAAAAATTAAAAACAACAACTATATAGCACATGAAAGGTCCTTTCCCCTGATTAGTCAACCTTCAAAGGCTTGCTGAAATAACAACAACAACAACAACAAAATCTTCACCTGCCTATGAAAGGATAGCAAAAAGGGTGGCAGTCTAACCTCTCTAGGAAGAAAATTTCAGAGTCTGGGAGCAGCTACCAAGAAGGCCCTCTCTCATATTCCCACCAGATATACCTGTGGGAGTGATAGGACAGAGAGAAGGGCCTTTCCAGAAGATCTGAAGTCACAGGCAGGCTTATCCACAGAGATATGGTGCTTTAGATAATGCAGAACAATGTCTATGCAAAAACCTTTCATATTTTAAGATTCAAAAAACACTATGTGGGTTACAGACCTATACATAGCTGTCTCCTACTTTCCATTATAACATAAAGAAATCCATCTGGCTTTGGAACCAGTTGATAGGCACAAACAATTGCTTGTAGAAAGTATGAGTACTGTCATGTCATAGGAAGAGCAAAAGTAGAGTTCTACACAGTCAAATGAAGGGTTCATCTGCTCTAATTCAGTTTCTGTTTCTACCAACCAAGCCAACCAAATTCCTGTCATTTGCAAGAAATAAAGGTAATATAGTCCCTCTCTTCACAGTTGCTCCCCTTCTGATGAAACTGGTATTGTTCAATGGCACCAGGGTGCAACATAGGAGATTAGCACATTGGGTTTAAAGTGCTTTATCCCTGACAGGATAAAGGTGCATTTAATTTTCAAAATGGGTCTTATCGCATTCTGCCTTGGCCAAGTGAATGCAACCCATTTACAGCCCGGATACCAGCAAGGCTTATCCTGCAGCTTTTTTTTTTTTTTTTTTTTTTTTTAAGAATGTCTTGGAGAAATCTCATCCATGAGATTACCATGAGCTGAGGTTGATTCAAGCACAGTTAACAACAAAGAACAGCAATTCCATATATTGCTTATACTCTAGATGAAGTACTGGTTCTGGCTGCTATTTGGTTCTGACAAAGAAGAAAAACATTCACGATAGACCACAAGAGCTGTTTCTGTGCATTTCTATTTCCAGCCCTAAAGGAAGATGCCTTGGTATCTTCTCTGCATGTCACAGCCTAGTAAAATGCATGTAAAGTTCACTTGAGCCATTATTTATACCTCATAACCTTCAGCATTTCAAAAATGAAAAAAGGACACATGGCCAAGCAATATCAGAATGTGGTCAAGATGGCAAAGTTACAGACTATTTAGGACTGGCTGCAGCAATTTGGCTTTGCCTGAGTTTAATGGAGTATGAACTTCTTTACAGGGAGAGGTAAGACCTCTCCTCTTCTCACCCCTGCTGTCTCCCTGTAGACTTAGGAGTATGAACTGCTTTTGCACTCTGAATTCAGTTTTCACCAATGAAGTAGGCATAGGACAAACAAGGAAAGTGGGAGGAGAAGAAAGAAGCTGGGACATTTTAAAAACAGAGGAAAAAATAGGGATTACAGAGACTGTTCTTGCAAAATCAGGACAGTTGGAGGGCATAGCATTCACCATCTCTTTCTATTTCCCTTTTATCCTTTTAGTGTTCTCCACTGTAAGCTCTTTGGAATCAGAGAACTAGTCTTTTGTTTATTCTTTAATTTAATTCTAAAAACTAAAAGTACACATGGCTGGTGCTAAGGAAATAAATAAGAACCAGCTAGTAGATCAGATAATGTTTGAACCAAACCGTAGAAACATTACAAATCCCAGAATGCTGCCCTAGTCCCCAAAAAGAAAGTTTCCCAAATTCTGGTTTGTTTCAGGCCTCCGCCTGCCTCTCACCCACTGCAGTCTGCTGCAAGGCTGACTTTGGCTTCTCAAGAATACAAGAGCCTGTCATATTGCCATCTTCAGCTGTCACATTGTCATTAGGCATCCCAGACTATTTATTGCAGGTCAGCATTGAAAGAGAACCCTTCTAGCAAGCTGGGGTTTCTTTTCAAGCTCCAGCTCAAGTGTGAATCCACTGTGCTGCACCTTATTGTGTGGAAATTGTTAATTTGGGAGAATGCGCTCTGCCGTATTCTGATCTTGCTTGATCATTCAAGCTGTGTGCAAAGAGATCTGCCAAAAGAAGGTTGAGTGGCAAACGTCTGCCAAGATGACGCTGTGGCAGGGTGTGTCGTACGGCCCCCTCTTTGGATAACTTCAACCCAATGAGGCACTCTTGCCATGCGTACCCAAACGCTGCACAGGAGCCCAGTGGAAGAACAAATTAAATCACTGAAGTGCAGCCTTAATAGGAAAGGGTTCACAGTCCAGATATAAGACATATAAAAAGAAGCGAATGGTGCTTTGTTGGAGATCCCCTTCTTCTCTTCAGATATCTTGTTCACAGCAGTGCCTTCCTTTTGAGGTGATCATACCTCCAAGGGCTCCTTCTGCTCAGGAGGTTTTTGCCTAAGTGTCCTGGCCAAGTTCCAGTTGGGATAATTATGCTCAGCCTAATTTATGAGTTCTGTTTGCATATTTGTATTCTCCAAATAGTGTCTCAGTCTCAGTACAGTACAGGGTAATGCTGGGAAAATTTGCTCACCTCTTAAGAGAGGGTAAAGGCAATTTGAGTTAGCTATACAAATGAGACTTTAATGATTTGTGAAGCTGTTGTAAGTGCAGCAATTTCAAGGCCAGCATTGTTAGGAGGTGAACTGAAACAGAAATAAAAGTGGAATGTGTACTTTGCTTAAGATTACTTTCAGACACAGAAGTGGCAGTAAATGAGGCTGCAGTGAAGATGTTGCAAGGGCTTGACACATGCAACTGTGACAAGCCCTTGTATTAGGAGGTTGCTAAACAATGTTTTCTAGACCATCTGATAATTCAGCACCATGCTGGGCAAGGCAATCCATCCAAAACCTAAGCTCTTTTGCACAACTCTGTGTCCTGTTCAAATTGGTTTGTTCTTTTGAGATACAAATTTAGTTGTAAAAATAAAAAAATAAAAAAATGCTCTAGCTATTAAGTAATTTTCAGATTTGCTGGCTAAACCATTAACATCAGAAATGGGCTTATCATATTATTGCACGAAACAACCAGGATCTCCAAAGAAGGTGGCTTCTACTGAATTCTGATTCACATACAAATGAAAGTGTAATTATTTAATCCTCATCTTCCCAATAAGATCTTTTTGGAGGCAAAGATGCTCTCTCCCTGAATAGCTTACATACAAAGAATTCTGCATATGCTCTGAAGTCCACAGCTTTACACAAGTAGCACATAGCTAGCTAGGTTAGATTGATTTCATTGATCACGTTAGGCAGAAATCTATTGAAATTAATGAGGAATTACTTAAAACTAATAGCCACAGAGCACCACATTGTTGTGGTGTATTAGACCAAAGAAAGCCCACTATTTTTTGTTATGTCTTAAGTTCATATAAGTTCAAAATTTTGTCCCATTCATTTCAGGCCCCAGAACTCAACGAGTTAATTTTTCCCCCCTGTCAGCTGCTAGAAGCAGGTCACTTATCTGTTAATAATCAATATCAAAATCTCAGCCCAGACTTTTTTTTTAAACAGACTGCACAACTAACAGTTTGGCACAAGGATGGAGGGGGAAACAGTGCCAGCTGACTGATGAGCACCCATCGTTTTTAATTAATTGGGTTGAAAAATGTTTTATGTCAGGTTGAATTTAGGAGCTCACTCAGCTGTGATTTTTCAGGACATATCACACACACACCCCTACCTTTCTCTGTCTTGCCAACTCGTTCTGAAGAAATGATAGAATATAACATACCAAAGACATACTGGCTAAGATACAGAATTTTAGTAGGCTGGAAATGTTAACAGCATAGTGAAAGTGTAATCTGTTTATTTATTTGCTAATGATAATGTCGGCTTGTGTGTGTTGTTTCCTTAAAGTTTTTTGCTGGTTAACTTTTATGTTTTTAATTAGACAACTCAAGGAATTATCTAAATAAAGAGACAGTTGGCATAAAAATACAGAGTTGCTATTATGAAGGCATTAATTGAAAGTAGCCCTTTTCTCACCTAAGTAACTGTAGACAATGGGAAATCATATTGAACGTGTTTATTGAACTGGACATGGGTTGTTTGTATGCACCTCATCTGCACTGACCATCCCACTCAGCTTTTGTTGAAATCTGTGTCAAATTAGTACCGACTTCTTTTTGTACACACAATATGGAAAATATATCCCAGTTTCTCTTTAAAATAAATGGCTGTTTCTACCAGTCTCTTCTTAATAGAATCACTTCTGATACACTCTTTGTTCGTTCTGTTACAGAGCTTCATTGGAAAGGTTCTTTGTATTAACTTTTTAAAGTTACATTACAAAGAGGTTTTAAGATTTCCCAACAGGGTTTTTTTTATTTAAACAGGAGCTTTTGATCTCAAACCTGCTGGGGCCTAGTGAAATCCTCACCAATTCTCCAGTTACTCTTCACTATTGGAATTTGAAAAGACCCACCTGAAGGATTTAACTCGCTGTATGGTTTCTGCCATCCTTTTAGTTCAGCCTATTCATGTAGACAGTGAGGGGGTCCAGGGCACCCTTTGTGATCTGTTAAGTAGCCTAAGGTGCCCTTTGCATAAGATGTACTCCTGAGGAAATAAAAACCGGGAGGACACAAACCTATATACCTTATTTCCTGCTATCTTCACTTAAAGGGAGAGAGCAGGAGGTCTGCTTAACATCCTTTGCTACCTAAATACCTTTTGGACATGGAAGCTCAATAAAAGAACTTTCATTGCATCCATTACCCTACTGTGGTGCATAGCAAATTAGATTTAAAAGGGTCCTTTTTCCCTTACAGCTATTTCTATCATTTTCTTTAAATTTTCAATTTAGTGTCTAGTGACAGAATATTCCATAATGTACTCTAGAACTATATAACACCAATTATGCTAACTGTGAACATTATTTCAAAAGAATTAGAGTTCTATTAAGTTATAGACAAACCATTGAGGGAAAAAGGTCAGGTTAAGCAGGAGGAGAAAGAAAAAGAAGCCTTGTGAAAGTCAACATTAGAAACTGAGTGATATGAATTTCTTTCTCTTTCTGCCTCCCCGATTCCTACATCGTGTAAAATGTGCACAGCATGGATTTCTTCTCTGAAATGGTTTTTGTTAATTAGATGAGAGTAAACCATGTTCCCTTGTTATTTCACATATACGTGTTTCTCCATTAAGAGCTACTGTTGACTATTATTGGTTGTGCTGAAACATTTTTAATTTTGAGTCACTGAGTAGCACGAATGATTACCCAATAGTTGCTTTGTAGATAAAAGATCAGTTAGCTGAACAGTCTTGAAAGAGTATCATAAACTGAAAATTATGTTGTGCTTTTGAGGTTCTGCTAACACAAAAGCTAGAAATTGTAGTATTGGCTATATATTCAGCTAGCAACACACACACACCCAACACAAATCTGTTCACTGAAGAATTAAGCCATAAAGAAAAGGCAACATTGAACACTTCCTACACTCTTTGTCCAGCTCCACTTTCTTAACTTTGCATTGTGACTTGAGGAAGTAAAAGAAGTGGCATTATGTTATCCGTTACATAAAGAATATATTTATGGGACATGCTTTTAAGGTTTGCATGCTTCAAAAAATTATATCCCAAATAAACTAAATGTGAATTTTTCAAAATTTCTTTTTATACTTTCATTTTTATTTTCAAAGTGTATTTCATAGTTCTATGTTTTACACTAGTTGCTGGGCAAATGTTCTCTTAAAATTATTTAGAGCTTTCATAGCACAGTGTGCAGCCATAGCTAAATTATTGTTGCTGCTTACCTTTAATGTCACAAAGGATGCTCTCTTTCCCTGCAGCATGACCCCACTTCCTTTAAGTTTCTCCTCAGGTTTTATCTTTGGGTGAAGGCTTGATCCAGTTTCCATTGTAAAACAAGTTTGGAAACACTTTCTGTCAAAGGATGTTGCACTTTTAACCAGCTTCCTAATCAAGTTATATTTTCTAAAGATGTCTATTAGTTTGTTTTTAATCTTTAAAAAACTCTCAAGTATTGGTGGGCATCTATGGCAGATGAGGCTGTGGCAGACATTTTATTTTTGTTTACTTATGGTTTAGTTATTTTAATGGCATTATAGGTCAAGATTGACTCGTATTTAAGGGGTAGTAGAACCCAGCAGAACTGAGAGCATGGCAATCCACCTTTGCATCCCCAAAAACAGTTATGCAGGACTGGGAAACTTTACTAGGAAGATCTGGAGAAGTGACGAAAAATCCACTGTCATCACCAGTGCAAAATTGACCTAACCTTTAATTTTTGGTGCCTTTAACCAGTATTTTTTTTTTTTTTGGTGTGTGTGTGTGTGTGTGTGTATGTATGTATATGTGTGTGTGTATATATATATATATATATATATATATATATATATATATATATATAAACATTTTCCACATTTTCCACATTAACTTTCTCATATAGGTGCCTTTATGCATAGAAAGTTGTCGATGATAGCAATAAAACAACAAGAAAATAATAAAGCAACTGTGACCTAGACCAAGGAGAATATGAATGTACATTTAAAGAACATACACACAAGAAGAAGAAGAGCAGATTCCCCTGTGGATCCCAGCAAAAGTCTCAGAATTAACAGCTTCCAAATTCAGCTTCCTGAGACAAAGGAGGTACCTTTATGGGGTGTCCAATACAAGAAAACCTGGTTGTAAGACGCTTGCCTTAATCTAAACTGCTGTTACAACTTGTTGTTTCAAAATATTTAAAACTTGGAATTAATATATCTGTACCAATGAATTAAAATAAAGAAAACTTGAACATTGTCCATTTCCTTACTGTCTCAAAAAGTCATGTATTAAAATTGTTCATGTATTGATATATTTTTTGTATATAATGAAAATTATGGTGTGTTGTTTTTTTAAAAAAACACATTCCACAATGCTATAATTTTGTGAATTTGAAAGTGAACTGTATGTGAGATGGACACTACACAGACTTCAATTTTCCTATTCTGTTTTCTTCAGCACAGCAACTATTACTTCATACAACTCAATACAAGAGCTTCCATTAGTCATATATTTGCAAAAACCCAGAAGACACCTTCAAGGTGCAAACATTGCCTATTACAGTAGTAACATCTTTCATTCTGTTCTGTCCATATTGCATTAAATTCCAGGTAATGAGTCCAAAGAGGCAGGGGAGACAGAGGGTGTGCTATTCGCAGCTTTCTGTTGCCAGCCTCTTCCTACGACCTTTGGTAAGTAACTTAACCTGTTGTCCTCAGCATCCCCAGCAAAATGGGAGCCCTTAATGCTTATCTAGTGGGATAACAGTACTTAATACTTACCTAATGGGATAATAATGCTTACCTATCTACCTCATGAGTGTGTTGTATGGATTAATTAGTTTGTGTTGGTTAAGTGCTGTCGGGAAGGTAAGAAGCACACAACAGAAGGGTTAAGCATTATTACAGCAGAACTGCTATCTGTCTGTCTATCATTACCTATCATTAGTTGTTTCAAGCTTTTTCATATTTTTCATATGCACAGTTTGAGTATCTCTTAGCTGGAATTCTGAAATCCAAAATACTCCAAAATCCAAAATTGTCCATGTGAGTGGTTGAGATAGTGACACCTTTACTTTCTGGTGGTTAAATGTACACAAACTTTGTTTCATACACAAAATTATTTACAATATTATGTATAACATTAAGTATGTATAACATTACCTTCAGGCTATTTGTATAGGGTATATTATGAAAAATAAATGTATTTCATGTTTAGACTTGCGTCCCATCTCCAAGATATCTTATTATCTATAAGTAAATATTCCAAAATCTGGGGGGGGGAAATCCAAAATCCAAAACACTTTTGGCACTAAGCCTTTTGGATAAGGAAAACTCAATCTCTACAGAACTATTCTTTTTTGGTTCTCCAAATACTGAAAATTTGAATCAGGTAAATATATATCTACACTTATGCACACATGTGTTCATGCGCGCGCACGCGCGCGCACACGCATACTCTTTCTAGTCTCAGCATTGACTTGCTGTTTGTTTGTGATTCAGTATCTAACAGTTTGCCATACACAGAAATGAAACTATCAGGGGTTGCAGACTGCCAGAAATAGTGCAAATTGAGTCCACTTTTAGGGTTAGGGTTAGTGCTAGGGAATCATGGGAATTGTTTTTTTTTTCTGAGACAGTGAGCCTTCTCTGTCAGAGAGCTCTGGTGCCACAATAAAATACAGTTCCCATGATTCCCTAACCCTAACCTTAAAAGTGGACTCAATTTGCACTATTTCTGGCAGTTTGCAACCCCCCTATATCTGAATTGGACATCCAATTGTGAGTACATTCAAAACTATAAAGTTTTCCCACCTCCTCTCTAGATAACAGTACACAAAATTGACACAAATTAGGATGTGATTCCCCCCCTTCCCCCCTCACATTCTGAATCAATGGGGATCTTTCACAAGGGGATCTTTCACAATTAGTCCATTTCACTTTTCTTTTAGATATATTCTGTGAGACCTTTAAATTTTGATATCGGAGTGAAAAGCTTTTTTTTCCCCCCTAAGCCAAGAAGCAAACTTTAGAGATGCCAGAATTTCCACTCTCCATTCCCCTTTTTTGGAAGCATAAACATTTAAATCTTTCAACCTCTGGCTACAAAGAGAATTCCAAGAAAATTCCTGAGAACTGTTACAATAGAGAGCATACGTCTTAGCCTGGTGTGACTTTTCCTGTTTGAAAAAAGGCCCTCTGCACTTATAAAAATTGGATCTGCACAAGAAATGTGATATATTACTGGGCTATATACCAGGATTTGGTTGGCTCTAAGACCAGAACTTACATTTCAGGGGAAAACACAGGCAAAAAAACATAGGATGTAAAGCTTAAAATAAATCCTAACCCAAAGTCCTGCATATCAATATCATGCTATTCTGATCTAATAGAGAACATTCCATATTGTCAAGAGTTTGTCAAGGAAAATGGCATCTGAGAGCAAAAGCAAACACACATACACAGCTGACCCATGACCAAACACACTGTCAGTCTCACAACAGCCCAAATTCCAGGCATTTTAACAGGAAACTAGCCAGGAAGTCAGGTTTTGTTCTCTGAAAAGAAAATGTTCCAGATCCATTGGCTCTGCTCTGCAAACCTAACGTTGGCCTATGGGAAGTAGATCCAACCAAAGACCCTGGAGAAAGGTAAAGGGATGAATAATTGGCATTGTCAAGAGTGGGCTTTTCAAGTTAGTATTGAAGAATGCCGAATGGAATGCAGAGTTATTACATATACTTAGTTTGGCAGTTGTGCTGTTTAGGAGGCAGTGATTCCTTTGTAAAATAAGACATGGTTGGGGGGGGGGAGAGATGAATTAGGATAATAATCTGCACAGACTTGGAAGCTATGCTTTTGTTCAAAAGTTAGCATTTCCACATTTCCCATGGCAGTATGTGTTACTGCAGCAGTTGAAGAAGCTGGCATCTAGCATTTAAGGGGATGGAAACAGGGGAGGGTAAACAAGACCAAGGTAGTATATGAGAAAAAAGAAAGAACAAGGGAATACAGATAGCCCCTAAGGGGCACCTCCGTGCCGCCCCTGGGAGCTCCCTGATGCCATGTGCATGTGTGGCATGACGGCAACATCAGGGCGGAGTCGGGGCAGCTGGCATGCAGTCGCCCAGCCCCAACTCCATCCCCAGGCCGGCCCTTGTGGCTGGTCTATACAGGCCCAAAGTGAACTCTCAAGGAATGCTGAGAAGAGGGATTGAAATTGGGATACATTGGGAATTGTATTTCAGGAGAGTTCACCAGTACTGTCTTGCAAATGGATATCTCACAAAATTACAAATCCCAGGATTCTGTAGCACAGAACCACCGGACTTAAAGTAGTATTAAACTATTATAACTGGGTAGTGTAAATACACTCTGGACCAATGCAGATGGCCCTTAAGGGGTGGCTCTGTGCTGCCCCTGGGAGCACCGGATCGGGGCTGTGGCAACCACACGTTGCAGCCTCGATCCTCCTTTTTGCTGCTCCAAAAAGGGCTGGCAAATGCAGCTCCTTTTTGAGGTGGCAAATAGCCACCCTTAGAGCACTACCATGGCTCTTTTGCACCCCTTTGATGCAGCATGTGTGCACACTGTGCCAAAAGGGTGCCCTGATACTGCGCGCTGTGCAGTCAGGCACATGGCATGACAGTGACATCAGGGTGGAGTTGGGGTGGCCGGCGTGTGGTTGCCCCACTCCAACTCTACCCCCAGGCTCTCCCTTTAGGCCGGTCTGCATAGCCCCTCTAAGGTTGCTGCCACATTGCAGAATTAATGCAGTTTGACACTGCTTTAACTGCCATGGCTCAATGCTATGGAATTCTGGAACTTGCAGTTTTTTGTGGCCCCAGAGCTCTCTGGCAAAAAAGGATAATCTATCTCAAGAAACTACAAATCCCAGAATACCATAGCATTGAACCATGACAGTTAAAACAGTGTCAAATTTCATTAATTCAGCAGTGTATAAAATCATAGAATCCTAGAGTTGGAAAAGACCACAAGGGCCATCCAATCCAACCATAGATGCAGCCTTAGGCTAAGAATCTACATATGTACATAGCTCCACAGTTTTGCTTCCTCCCAACACTGCCAGTCTTCACTTACTGAGGAAAGAAGAGGGAGAAAGGAGACTACTGAGATGAGGGAAAAGCAACTGGTCTCAGGCAGGGGGTGAAAGAAATGCAAGTGTGCTATCCAACAGAATGCATATGTCTTTTCTTTCTCTCAGGAGCCCAGAGCAGCCAGATCTTCCTTATCTGAATGGCCTCCACTGTTCTTTCCTTTCCCTCTGGTATGAAGGAGCAACTATAGACCTCTGTGTCCCATCCAAAAAGAGATTCATGTGTACCTAAATTTCATGGATGCATGAGGAAGTAACTAACAGGATGACAGTCTTGGTCCTGCTGAGAGCAGAACATTGATGCTCAATGGTTTACTGCTGAAAATGTCCAAAGTATTTTGAAAATTCAGCTTGAGTGGCTTGCTTGAGGACATATGTGAAAGGCAGAAAGCATGCAGTATACTGTTTTTATTGTATAGTCATAAAATTAGTCAGCTTCCATTTTACTCAAAAAATGGTATGGTCTCCTGTTATTTCAAATATTGGTTAATGCTGTTTAAAATACATATGGGAGCACTGCTAATAGGGCTACATTGAAAATATGGAGGTGGTTCCCATGACAAAACTAATACTCTGAGAATAGGGATTGGGTACATCTCTATAGAAACCCAAATCTGGCCTATTGGTCAATCTACTTTCTATTTGTGGGCTAAGCAATTCAACAACCAAGTCTTAGACCAAATTCCACTTACCTTCATATTCTCATATGCAAATTTGGTTACATGAGTTAGGCTAGTCTTGTATTTAGGGGCCTGGCAGAAATATACAAAGTGTGAACTTTGACATTTGGATGGTTCTCCTATACAGACTTGGACTGGGAGGGAAACTCCTTGACTCCTTGCGTTTCCTACTGGGTCCTTTAAGGTTTGTCATAAGGAAGTATTAAATGTTAAGAATTCCCTCATTAAACCTTCAGGAAGCCGTCTGCTTGTTAACCATTACCACACATTTGCCTTTGCTTTACAAAAAAATGGCTGAGGTTAAATATTAAGCTCCTGCAGTGAAGGACACCTGTATTTGCTGGTCCCTTTATGTGACTGTAGGGGGAAAGGAAAAGAAGAAGAAGAAGAAGGTTTTACAGCTGTCTAAATTAGCATAATTAAATCCACATCAATTAAAAAATAAAAGAGGGGGGGAAAGCCCTCAATCACCTCTTTCCCCTTCACATGCAGATAGTGCCATTTGTCTAAGGTGCTAAGACACAAAGGGACTTTTCTAACAGCTGAAAATCTGCCTGAAAGGAAGAGCAATAGGATTTGTATATTGTCCCATGGTTCACCTTAAGACTAGTGGAAGTGATTAGTGGTGGCTGTTGTGCCGAAAGGACTCTGGGCCCCATTTTGCATTTCAATTATCCTAGAATGCAGGACTGGGCATTGGAAGAGTCCGTTTTACAAGGTGCCTCAGCCTCTATTGCTCTTTTATTCCTCTTCACACACATCCCCTCCAATGGTGCTGAGGTAGGAGGGGAAGCATAAACAAAGCCTGGCATTATGATTTGGGTGCTTTCACCAACTCCAAATCCCACTTCTTCTCTACTTCTTCCCCCCCCCCCCCCCAACCCATGTGTTTTGTTTTGTTTTACATGGGGGAAGCCCCTGTGACCTCCGGACAGCAACAAGGCTGCTCTGTGTGAAGCGAGCAAAAGAGAATTCCTCCAGATGAAAACTGACATGGGGTTCAGGGGTTAATTTCTGGAACAGGCACATTTGCATACAAATGAAAAATGATGGAATTTCTCTTCTCCTAAATTTTCAATGTCATCAGCATCAAACAGCAGTCAGTGCTCCCTTGCTGTTTGAAGAATATTCATTACTTCAGAAGAAGGGGCACCTTGTTTGGTATTAATCTCTCCGCAGGTCAATGACTTAATTTGCTAAACTTCATCTGAAGTGCCATTCACTTTCGGAGTTCTCAGTTATTCTTTGTTATTTTTCATAACATGCTCTTAAAGCTCCTTTTTTAAAAAGAAAGAAAGAAAGAAAGAAAGTGTAAGGGGATACATTTCTCCAGCAAAATGGAGGGGGGGGTTGAGAAGAGGTGGAAATGACATTTTAAAACAGAATTTCTGTAATCAAATTTATAAAGTGTCCATCACCTTCTCCAATTAATTACCATACTAATCATACAAGCAGTTGGGAATCTATATATATCTGCATCTATATTCTTCTATTTGTATAGTGTGCATCCTTATTTTATTTTATGTTTTATATGTATATAATAATAATAATAATAATAATAATAATAATAATAATAATTTTTATCCTGCCTCTCTGCAGTGCAATCGAGGTGGCTTATACATTAAAAAACATCCATAGTACAACAATTCCCTAACCCACCCTCCCCTTAAAAAGTATTAAACTAGTCAATTTTTAAAACACAAAATACAATAAAACCAAATCATACAAAGTAAAATAACACAGCAGGTTAAGTGGTTCGATGGCATGTTTTACCAAAGGAGATTAAGGTGGCAAACATATGGTTCTCTCCTGCCACAGCAACAGCCCTGTAAGGTAAATTAAGCCCAAAGTCACCCAGTCAGTTTCATGGCCAAGTGGAAATTTTAATCCCATGTCTTACATTTCTTCCCACATGGCAGTTTGACACTGCTTTAACCATCATGGCTCCATCCTGTGGAATCCTGGGACTTGTAGTTTGTTGTTGTTGTTGTTGTTGTTGTTGTTGTTATTATTATTATTATTATTATTATTATTAAGTATTTATACCCCGCTCTTCAGCCAAAAGCTATCAGAGCGGTTTACAAGTGGATTAATGATGGTTCCCTGCCCTCAGGCTTACAATCTTACAATCTAGTGTTGTGGCACTAGAGTGCTCAAACAGAAAAAGCTAAATATCTCACAAACTACATATTCCCAAATTCCATAACATTGAGCCATGGCAGTTAAAGCAGTGTCAAACTGCATTAATTCTGCAGTGTAGATACAGCCCTAATCTGACATTAACTGCCACACCACAAAGCCTGCCTATGAGTACAGATTATAGATTTTGTTTAGGAAACAAATTGTATAATTTGTACATAGGTGAATATATAAGTAAATGGATGAGTATATAATATTGGAGCCACTGTGGTTTGAGTGGTTTAAGTGTTGGGCTATAACTCTGGAGACAAGGTTTGACTCCCAGTTAGGCCATGACACTGACTGGGTGTTGGGTGAGTCACACTCTCTCAGCCTCAGAGTGTGGTGATGGCAAATCCCCTCTGAAGAAATGTCCCATGAAAACCCTGTGATAGGTTTGCCTCAAGATCACCATAAGTCAGAAATGACTTGAAGGCACAAAACAACAACAACAACAAAAACATATAAGTGTATATTGGTATACTGATATGTGTTTGCTTATAGAGAAAATAAACACGATGCCCAAAGGGACATCTGTTGTCTTGGGCAAAAAGATTACTGGGCGTCATGGCTCTAAAAAAAAAAAGGTAAAACCAAAACAGGGATTAATATCATAAAGAGAGTCTTAATGTCCCTTTGAACTTCTTACTTTCTGTGGAAATTCTCACTTTTCTTTTTCAAGGCTATGACTGATGATGCCCTTTGGTAAATTTCAGGATGTCACATCTTATTCCACTTTCCTGTTAGCTTCCCTGTGGGTTTCATCTTTCTTTCTTTCAAATGGACTGCCTGGTTTTCAGAGGTTTTCAGTATGAAACTGCTAGACTGAGACCCTCATCATCATCATCATCATCATCATCATCATCGTCATCATCATTATCCATAGAAGTAGCAATTGTAGTTGTAGTAAAAATACTGGTGGTAGCAGAAGGAGTAGTATTGGCCAATGTATTGCTCTTAGTATTTGCTTAAATTTTTAGAGATACATACAATATACTCAACAAACATGTTTCCCCAAGAAGAGGCAACATGGAATGTAAATATTTAAAGAAAAAGGACACATGAGGAAAGGAAAGGGAGTTCTGTATGAAATGAGAGAAGAAAAAGTGGATGACAGATGGGAGGAAGGAGGAGGAGAAGAGGGAAAAGAAAGGGACAGAGACTTGATCTGTAGACCACTGGCAACTTTCTGCAAGAATTCCAGATGTCACAACTTGACTAAGATATAAATTAATCATTTGAAATATATATGCCACTCCCTTCCAATTTACATCTCCAGATGGGGTGGATTGCAACTAATATCATCTCTAGCCAGCATGCCATGTGAGGATGATAGGTATGTGTGTATTGACAGACATTATTTCTGGTGTGTGCTGGACTTTCTGAGGTGGCTTCTGCCCTGCAGAAATAATGCACTTTGAGCTTGTTTGGACATTCTAGCAGGGGAGCACAGTTATCGTATACCCTTGACCGAAGAACAGTACACTCCTTCTATCTGGGATGGTCGTCCTCTTCCACTGAGCACGCAGCTTCGGGAGGGACGCACATGGAGCAGTGAGGGAGGAAGGGGACACCCACCTAGCCAGCCAGATCAGCCAAATCAACCCTGGCGATCAATGGGGTGACAGATGTCGCAGCCAGATCGCCCTCACATCCATTGAGGAAAATGAGATTGGAAATACAAGGAATCAGGCAGGAAATGAATGATGAACTGAAAGAAACAAGATTTGAGATGAGGGAGGAAATGAAAGAAAATAGATCAGAAATAAGAAATGATCTAAAAAAAAGAACTAGATAACTATGGGAAGAAACTAGATAGGATTACAGCTGATTTATCTAAGACTCAGAAGGAGGTTGATACATTAAAAGTGAAGGCAAGACAACTGGAGGAGACAACAAAAGACATTGATATGAAACAAGAGCAACAAAGAATAAAAGATCTAACAAACGAGATTAGATATAGAGAACGGTGTGTTAAAATCAGAGGTTTGCCTGAACTGGCGAATGAAGATTTATATAATACTATGGTGCCAGCATTGAAAGACTTTTTAGGATTTACTGAAGAAAGAATGGAAATGGAAACTGATAAAATCTTCAGAGTGAATTCTATATTTGCAAGAGAAAATAAGGCTCCAAGAGACATAATCGTGTGTTTTACCAGAACTAGAATAAGAGATCTAGTAATTGAGAAGAGTTATAATAGCATATTGAAAATTAACAGTCAAGAATTGAAGATTTTCAAGGATATTCCACCTTCAGTAATGCTGAGCAAACAAAAATACAAACCACTGACAAAGGTGTTAAAGAAAAAAAAATTGAATACAGATGGAAGCAGATCAAAGGACTCACTTTCATGTGGAGACAAAGAAGATACAAAATAGACACAATAGAAAAAGCAAAAGAAATGGAAAAAAGATTGAGTAAAGGAGAAAAGGAATATCACGAACCTCAAGAAGAACCTCAAGTATTAACATGATCCATGACAAAACAACAAGAAAAGGAAACAACTGGAGTTGAGAATGTTAAAGGAAACAAAGAACCGGAAAGAGTGCTTATATTCAGAAGAAGAAAGAAAAAAGAGCAAATAGAACAAGAACAAGAACAGAGGTCAGATAAAGGACATCTGGAAGAAGAAAATGTAAGCAGTAAAGGGGGAAAAGAACAAGAAGAAGAGGAAGAAGAAGAAGGAAAAGACTCCAAAGAAGAAAACAAAGAAGAAGAAGAGAAGGAAACAAACAAAGGAATTTGAAATAAAAATAATAAAAGAGAATTAATAAATGTGAAGTCGTAGGCTTTCATGGCCGGCATCCATAGTTTTTTTGTGGGTTTTTTCAGGCTGTGTGGCCATGTTCTGAAAGAGTTTCTTTCTGACGTTTCGCCAGCATCTGTGGCTAGCATCTTCAGAGAAAACTGAAATGGAAAAGCCTGGTTGTATATATACTGTGAGATCCTGGGTAGGGAGGGGTGGTTCCCAGGTGAACTGTGTGTTGTTCTGTGTTGAATAGGTATTGTTCTGTGTTGATGGCTTCGCTTCAGGCTATGCAATCCAGGATATGTCTGCTGTTCCCATGTAAACTGTGTATTGTTCTGTGTTGAATAGGTGTTGTTCTGGTGTTAATGGCATGGCTTCCAGGTGAGGAATGCAATCAAGGAGATTGTCTGCTGTTGTCTGCTGACCCTGGTTGGTCTTCCCTTTGCATTTGCTGAGTGCAGATTTTCTTATTTTGTAGGACTGGTAGCCATATCTTGTTTACTTTAAGAGTTTCTTCTTTCCTGTTGAAGTTGTCTAAGTGTTTATGGATTTCGATGGCTTCCCTGTGCATTCTGACCTGATAGTTGTTGGCATGGTCCAGAATTTCAGTGTTTTCAAACAGCATTTTATGCCCAGGATGGTTTATCATGTGTTCTGCTACTGCTGATTTTTCTGGCTGGCCCAGTCTGCAATGTCTCTCATGTTCCTTGATTCGTGTTTGGACACTGCGTTTGGTGGTCCCTATGTAGACTTGTCCGCAGCTGCATGGTATGCGGTAAACTCCTGCGGCTGTGAGAGGGTCTCTCCTGTCCTTCGCTGAGCGCAGCATTTGTTGGATTTTCTTGGTTGGTTTGTAAACAATTTGGAGGTTGTGTTTCCTCACTACTTTCCCAATTCTGTCTGTGACTCCTTTGATATATGGTAAAAATACCTTCCCTTTGGGTGGCTGCTTGTCTTCAGTCCTCTGGGTTTTTCTGGGTCTGGCAGCCCTTCTGACGTCTGAGCTGGAGTAACCATTTGCCTGTAGAGCCCGGTCTAGGTGCTTCAATTCCTCTTCCAAGAAGTGGGGTTCACAGATGCGTTTTGCCCGGTCTACCAGTGTTTTTATTGTGCTTCTTTTTTGTCCTGGGTGATGGTTAGAGTTCTTGTGCAGGTATCTGTCTGTATGTGTGGGTTTTCTGTATCCTGTGTGTCCCAGACGTTGGTTAGGTTTGCGGATGACTAGGACATCTAGGAATGGCAGTGTTCCTTCCTTTTCTTTTTCCATAATGAACTGGATGTTTGGGTGGATGTTGTTCAGGTGATTCAGGAATCCAACCAGATCTTCTTCTCCATGGCTCCAAATGATGAACGTGTCATCCACGTATCGGAACCAAGTTGTGGGCTTTTTCGGTGCTGTTTTCAGGGCTTGTTTTTCAAAATGCTCCATGTAGAAGTTTGCGATCACTGGGCTTAGAGGGCTTCCCATTGCTACCCCATCTCTCTGTTCATAGAATCCATTGTCCCACTGGAAATAGCTTGTGGTGAGGCAATGTTCAAACAAGGCTGTGATGTCCTCTGGAAAAATTTGTCGGATGAGTATCATGGTGTCCATTATGGGGACTTTGGTGAATAGGGAGACCACATCAAAGCTGACTAGTATGTCTCCGGGTTGAAGTTCAAGGTTATTGATTTTTCTTATGAAGTGAGTTGAGTCCTTGATGTAATGGGGGGTTTGCCCTATATGGGTTTGTAATTGTGTGGCCAGAAACTTGGCCAGATCATATGTGGGAGATCCAATGGCACTCACTATGGGTCGGAGTGGAATGGAATCCTTGTGAATCTTGGGAAGTCCATATAGTCTTGGCAGGAGAGCCTCAGATTTGCACAAAAGTTTGTGCATTCCTAGATGTCCTAGTCATCCGCAAACCTAACCAACGTCTGGGACACACAGGATACAGAAAACCCACACATACAGACAGATACCTGCACAAGAACTCTAACCATCACCCAGGACAAAAAAGAAGCACAATAAAAACACTGGTAGACCGGGCAAAACACATCTGTGAACCCCACTTCTTGGAAGAGGAATTGAAGCACCTAGACCGGGCTCTACAGGCAAATGGTTACTCCAACTCAGACGTCAGAAGGGCTGCCAGACCCAGAAAAACCCAGAGGACTGAAGACAAGCAGCCACCCAAAGGGAAGGTATTTTTACCATATATCAAAGGAGTCACAGACAGAATTGGGAAAGTAGTGAGGAAACACAACCTCCAAATTGTTTACAAACCAACCAAGAAAATCCAACAAATGCTGCGCTCAGCGAAGGACAGGAGAGACCCTCTCACAGCCGCAGGAGTTTACCGCATACCATGCAGCTGCGGACAAGTCTACATAGGGACCACCAAACGCAGTGTCCAAACACGAATCAAGGAACATGAGAGACATTGCAGACTGGGCCAGCCAGAAAAATCAGCAGTAGCAGAACACATGATAAACCATCCTGGGCATAAAATGCTGTTTGAAAACACTGAAATTCTGGACCATGCCAACAACTATCAGGTCAGAATGCACAGGGAAGCCATCGAAATCCATAAACACTTAGACAACTTCAACAGGAAAGAAGAAACTCTTAAAGTAAACAAGATATGGCTACCAGTCCTACAAAATAAGAAAATCTGCACTCAGCAAATGCAAAGGGAAGACCAACCAGGGTCAGCAGACAACAGCAGACAATCTCCTTGATTGCATTCCTCACCTGGAAGCCATGCCATTAACACCAGAACAACACCTATTCAACACAGAACAATACACAGTTTACATGGGAACAGCAGACATATCCTGGATTGCATAGCCTGAAGCGAAGCCATCAACACAGAACAATACCTATTCAACACAGAACAACACACAGTTCACCTGGGAACCACCCCTCCCTACCCAGGATCTCACAGTATATATACAACCAGGCTTTTCCATTTCAGTTTTCTCTGAAGATGCTAGCCACAGATGCTGGCGAAACGTCAGAAAGAAACTCTTTCAGAACATGGCCACACAGCCCGAAAAAACCCACAAAAGAATTAATAAAAATAAATAAAGGGGTGGAAGGGGTGGAACAAAACAAAACAAAATATATCAAAATAACATCAACAAGTACGACCAACAGTTTAAGATGGGAGTAAAAATTCTTTCTTGGAACATCAAAGGATTAAATTCGAAATATAAAAGAAATATGACTTCATTATCTGGAGAAATGAAACATCGACATAGTATGCTGGCAGGAAATAAGAATAAAAGAAAACAATGTTAAATATATTAGAAATCCGAGACTTGGGAGTTGCTATGCATCAGTTATAGATAAGAAGAAGAAAGGCATGGTTATGTATATAAATAAGAAATTTCCATCTAGAGAACTGTTCAAAGGTAGAAATGGATCAGATAAAGCTGTAGAGATAAAATTGAAGGAACAAATTATGGTAGCAATTGGAATCTATGCACCACTGGAAGGGAGGAGTAAATTTTTTGAACAGTTGAGAAGGGAAATGCAAAATCTGGAATATAGTAATATTGTAATAATGGTCAATTTTAATGCTGTAATAGACCCTAAAATGGATCGGAAATCCGATATTAGAAGAACCATTAGTGCAAATCAAGGTAAACTGCCACACTCTTTTTTCGAAATTACAGAAGAATTAGCAATGGAAGATGTTTGGAGGTATAAGTATGGCAATGCTAGAGAATATACATTTTACTCGGAAGTTCATCAATCTAGATCAAGGTTAGATATGTTTATAGCATCTAAAGCATTATTACCTAAAATAAAAAACATGGAAATATTAGTTAAAATAATTTCAGATCATTATCCAATAAGGCTGGAAATTGAAGAGAAAAAGATGGAATATTCCTGGAGACTAAAGGATTCTTTATTGAAAAAGGAAGAAAATGTCACTAAATTAAAACAAGTAATGAAACAATATTTTGAGAAAATACAACAGAAGAAATTAGAAATAAAATAATTTGGGATGCCGGAAAGGCTGTAGCCAGAGGCTATTTAATGAAACTAAATGCTGAAGAAAATAAAAAAAGGAAAGAAGAAGAAAATAAGATTATGATGGAAATTAAGAGAAAGGAACAAGAATGGAAAAGAAATGGTGATAAAAACTTAAAAATGGAGATTCAAAATCTGGAGATGCAACTGAAAACATGGACAATAAAAGATATGGAGAGAAAATTACTATATATTAGACAAAAACACTTTAAATTGGGAAATAAATCAAGTAAACTAATGGTGAATATGATAAGAGCTGAGAGGAACAAGAAGATAATAACAGAAATATATTCCGAAGGAAAATCAGTGACTAGTCAAGAAGGAATAAAGAAGGAATTTGAAAGTTATTACCAAAATCTATATAAAGCTACAGGAGAAGGAGAAAAGAATAGAGAGGAAATATGGAATTATTTGAGTAAACAGAAAATACCCCAGTTAAGTGAAGATCAGAAGAAAGAATTAAATAAGGAAATTACTGAAAAAGAAATAAGTGCAACAATAAGAAAAATGAAAATTGGGAAAGCGCCTGGGCCGGATGGTTTTTCAAGCTTATATTATAAAAAGCTGGACGAGATTTTAGTAAGACCATTAAAAAACACTTTGAATGATATAAAGAAAGATGGTATTCCAGAATCTTGGCAGGATGCATATATTTCTTTAATTCCCAAAGAGGGAAGAGACTGTAGAGAAACTAAAAATTACAGGCCAATCTCCTTGACAAATAGTGATTATAAGATCTTCACAACAATCATTGCAGAGCGTCTTAAGAACATTTTGAGTGATATCATTCATAAATATCAGAATGGAACTGAATATAATTGTGAAGAATAATGTAAGAATGGAACTGAATATAACTGAATTTTTTAAAAAACACAATGAATTTTTTGAAAAACACAATGAAAGAAAACTTGCAATGATTTTTATTGATGCCAAGAAGGCTTTCGATAAAGTAAATTAGGCGTTTATGGAAGAAACAATAAGAACAATGAAGATGGGGACAAACTTTGAAAAGTGGATAAAAGCAATATATAAAGAACAAAGAGCACAGATATTAGTCAATGGGGAAAAAACTAAAGATATCATAATTGAAAATGGAACCAGGCAGGGATGCCCACTTTCACCTTTATTGTTCATATTAACTATGGAAGTTTTAAATAATAGTATTAGAGAAACTATGGATATACAAGGTATAAATATAAGAGGACATAAATATAGACTAAAAGCATACGCTGATGACTTGGTATTATTTCTGGAAAATCCAAGTGAAAACATAAAAAATATTCAAAGCACTCTACAAGAATTCGGACAATTGGCAGGGTTTAAAATAAATGAAGATAAGACAGCAGTGATTACAATCAATATGACAAGAAAAGAGGAAGAAGAATTGCAAAAAACATCTAAATTTAAAATTGTGAAGAAAATCAAATACCTAGGTATTATATTGACAAAAAGAAATACAGATCTATTTGAAAACAACTATATTAGGGTATGGAAAGAGATAAAAATGAACCTTAATAAATGGTTGAAATTACAAATATCATTATCAGGAAGAATCTCTTTGATAAAAATGAGTGTCCTTCTAAAGTTAATGTATTTGTTTCAAAACATACCAATAATTCATGATGAGAAATGCATAGAAGATTGGAAAAAGGAAATAATAAAATTTATTTGGCTGGGGGAAAAAAATCAAGGATCAAATAGTCTAGCTTAATTGAAACAAAGGAGAAAGGAGGGTTTGCACTTCCAGATTTGAAATTGTATTACTATGCCAACTGTATGAGTTGGCTGGAAGATTGGATTAAGCTAGAAGATGAAAACCTATTGAATATAGAAAGTGATCAGATGGAATTCAAATATCATGCCTTTTTATGGTATGGAAAATTGAAAAATAATAAAAGATTTGAAAACCACTGTATTAGAAGAGCATTGTTAAGAGTGTGGATTAAAATTAAAAATCAATTTTATAGGAAATTACCATTATGGACATCTCCTCAAGAGTTTTTTTTTTTTTTTTTAATAATAAAAGTAGAATAAAACTTGGAAATTGGATGAGATACAATGATATCATATTCAGCGAAAGTGCTAAAGGTTTAAAAGAGTTTAAAATGAAATCCAAAGAACAACTAGAAGAAGAATGAACGATTAACAATTGGTATATGTATCTACAATTGAAAAGTAGGTTTAATGCGGACAGGAAAGAGGAAGGATTTGAAGAAAAGAAAACAGAATTAGATAGAATAATTGAGAATAGAGAAGGGCACCATGTATCAAAGTATTATAAGTTGCTTAGAGAGAGACATTTGGAACAGGATATGATAAAACATGTGATGATATTATGGGCCAAGGATTTAAATGAGAACATACAAATTGAGCATTGGGAGAAGGTGTGGAAAGTAACAAATGAATTTACTTTATGTCAGGAATTAAAAGAAAATTTCTTAAAGATGATGCACCGATGGTACCTATACCCAACTAAACTGAACCAGATATATAAGACAATGAGTAGAAAATGTTGGAAATGTCAAAAAGACGAAGGGAATTTCCACCACATGTGGTGGAAATGTTCCCTTGCAAAGAAATATTGGAGAACAATTCATTCACTAATTAGCGAAATAGTAGAAGTTGAAGTACCATGTAGCCCAACATTTTTTCTTCTAAATATGTTACATGAAATAGGTAAAACAATTGAGAAAAAATATGGCAGGATTTTATTATATATAATGTCGATAGCAAGATTAGTTTTCGCAAAATATTGGAAGAAAAAGGAAATACCTAATGCAAAAGAATGGTTTATACGATTAAAAGAAGCAATGAATTTGGATATCGTAACAGCTTTAATTCAAAATAGAGATGTGGATACGAGGGAGCAACAATGGGAATTAGTGAAAAATTATAAGATAAAATTTGAAGAAAATGAATAAGATTGAGCTGGATTAGGTTGAAACAAATTTGATTACTTTTAAATACCTTAATGAATAGGATGTGGTAAGCTTTATAGATAAAGAAACTTATGAATGTAATTAAAGTAGACACGGAAGGAATATGTCACAGTCTTATGTAACCTTAATATAAGAAAGAAACGTTAAATTTAGGTTTAAAAGTAGAGGTAATCACTTGGGAAATAAGAAATCGGAAAATCAACTTAAGATTTGCAAAGTATTTATATGTATTGTTGTTTTATGATTGAGTGGTATGGGAGGTGGGTGTTGGATGTATGACTGTATTATATTGTTTTAATGTGGATATTGTCTTATTCGTCTTTATGTATATTTTTTTCAAAATAAAATTATATATAAAAAAAGAAATAATGCAGTTTGACATTTCTTTAACTGCCATGGCTCAATGCTATGAAATTCTGGGATATTTAGCCTTCTCTGACAGAGTCACAACAACCTACAAATCCCAGGATTCCATAGCATTGAGCCATGGCAGTTAAAGCGTTGTCATACTGTATTATTTCTGCAGGGCAGATGCAGCTTGGGTTGGATCTAAACCTCCATTAACAATGGACCTCCGTTAACTGGATGGTGATGCAGGTAGAAGAGAAAAAGGGAGGCTATTTTCATCTGATTTCCCCCTGAAATCCAGTTTTGTTGAAGTTACTCTCTGAAAGATTGGGTGACTGCCCAGAACAGTGTGGAAAGTGGTGCTGAGGGATGCAGAGTGAGAAGGAACAAAAGAAATGGTACCACCATACCCTTTTCCTCCAGCAGGGGGCTTCCACTCCACCATGACCCCTTCCATCAATGGAAAGGAGTTCTGCTAAAAGAGGAGCAAGTCTGGATCCAATTCACTGGAAGGAAATGAAACTGGTGATGGTGATGGTGACTGATGGCTATACCTGTGGTGATGTTGGAAGCAATTTCAGCCATCTGCCCTGCTACCCCTCCTTGGTAACATTTCAATCTATCTCCCATGAGCTGAAGAGAAAGCAGAGAGATTAAATGAGAAGAAGCAAGGAAAATGAACTCAAAGGAAGTCTTAGATGGAAGGTATGCCCTTTTAACAAAATGGTATTTGGGAAACAATAACAACAACAACAACAACAACAACAACAACAACAGCAACACAATGGGAAGGTGGGAGTCAGATGGATTTGGGGGTCATCCATAACTGAGCAGCAGTATGATGTTGCTCTGTGTCCCATAGCATCATCTTACTATTGGTCAGTTATGAATGGCTTCATCAGGTTATTAGATTCAGTCTATTTAAATGTTAACTCTCTAAACCAGGGGTAGGCAACCTTTTTGAGTCAGGGGCCGGGTTGCTGTCCCTCAGACAATTGGGGGGGCTGAAGCACCAAAAATAAATAAATAAATAAATAAATAAATAAATAAATATTAAAATTAAAAAAAAATTAAAAATATATATGCATGCACACACTCTCAGCCCCAGAAAAGCCATGGCAAAACCCCTGTGGAGATTTTGCCAAGAAAACCCCAAGAACAAGTAATAACAACAATAATCAATATCATTATGGTGGGTGGCGGCAGCAGCAATGGCGGCAGGACCAGCTTGGGGCTGGTCCAAAGGCCTCAGGGGGCCGCATCTGGCCCCCGGGCCTTAGGTTGCCTACCCCTGCTCTAAACCTAGAAGCAGCCCTCCTTTGCTTTACAATACCTCATTTTCTGAAATGGAAAGTATACCTCCTCAGCTCCTATAAGATGGCACAAGAAGTCTTTGTCCATTTGGATGCTAGTCATATATCTAATTACTGTTATGAAAAATACCAAAAATCAAAATGGATTTCAAGTGCAGGAGTGAAATAGGTGCTTCATGTTACACACTCTGTCCATATACACACTGATTATCATCAAGGACACAATCCACTAGGAAAATTCCCATCTGTGAAGCATACACAGATTATATTCATTATGTAAGAGATCTTGTAGCACCTTTGAGATTAACTGAAAGAAAGAAATTGGTAGTATGAGCTTTCGTAGACTTCAGTCTACTTCCTTAGATGCATTTGGTGAAGACCAGGCACAGACAAATATATGTAAGGATGTCAAATCAAATTACAAATCCTTTGTGTATGGAAATGAAGTGGCAGGTCCCGTCTTAATGATGGTTGTTAACACACAATTATTCATGATATACCTAGAGAGAAAGACCCCCCCCCCAACGCGTTGGGGAGGAGTTCTTCATTGTGCCAGACATTAAATGATGCCGGATGCTTGATTGGCTGGGGGGGGGAAGTCCCGCCTCTTCCTTTGCTGCTCGGCCAATTGGGAGAGGGATCTTCTAGGATCCTGTCTCGATGGTGATCTCGCTTATCGCGAGATTACCAATGAGAACTCAAGGGGCTATAAAGCCCCAAGGCTGCCTCGTGGTGGCAGCCATTTTATTGAGCAGACAAGCAACCCATCCCACTCGCCCTTCATTAATAAGTGGTTTACGTATTTATTCTTAGGCTGCGGCTGGTTGCCTTATGGGGCCGGGAGGGAATTTTCCCAGAGTTATTGTGTCCTGGGTTTTTCACCCTCCCTGAGAATAAATTGGGTTAGGCTTGTCTTTGGTAGCATATTTGCTATGACTATGTACAATTGTTACTGTGTTTATGTTGCGTTGTGGACAAGTGAAGTTAATCTGTCACAACTGAATGTCAGGGTTCTGGTTATATTATGTTATACCAAACTGTTTTAATGTTATGGCGGGCAGGATCCCACCCCCCGGGGATAAGTTAGTTAATTGGAATTACGAAATTGGTTAAAATTTAAGTGGACAAAGAGTATACGTCAAGGGGTTAATCAAATTGTTGCTATGTTGTCACCAAACAAATTGATGACGGCATGGACAAGTTACATCATGAGCTGAATTATGATGTTGTTTTGTTTGGGGGGGGAGATGATTTATTCGATGTGGGGTTTAATTGGAACTTGATGTTCTTGACACATGAATTAAAGGGATAGATTGACACAGTTGGTTAAATTAGATATGTAAAGGAACACATGTGTCAAGAACAATGAAAATTTTGGTTAAATTGAAGTGTTAAAGAAATATTGATTACCCTGTACAAATAAGGTTGTGGCCAAGTTTTACATCCATAAAGTTGAGTACGGTGTCATTTTTGTGTCGGTGCAATGAATGGTCTGGGCAGAAATTAGCTGGCTGGGAGGTTATGCGCCCCATCATCCAAAAGAAGTAACTTTCCCAAGCTCTGAGATTCCAGTTTTATTCTTTTGCCAGCTTCCTGCAGGAAAACTCCAAGGCAACAAACAGAATACTTCAAAGCAGAGATACCCTGTTTAGACAAGGAGCTTTGTGTTGATTAGGATCTCCTTTCACCTAACATCATATAGTAAATATCACAAGGACATAATTAGAAAATTTGGTACAATATTTAGCCCTAGTCCCTGTGTGCCAGAATTGTTTGACTACTGGGGAATTGGAGCTTGTTTGCATCCCAGTGCGTTCTGAAATGCAAACTTCAAAGAAAATGTTATATCTCCCAACTCCAGCTCATGAGTGTGTTGGAAGTACAATACAGAAAGGCTTAACAATCCCTGCTGAGGAAAGGGCAATTTGACACCAAAACTACAGTGAAAACCGCTATTGCAACCCTGGTCGGCAAGCAAGTGCTTATTAGATAAATATGGCTAAGGTCTTGGAGCAGAATGTACCTGAGTCATTTGGAAAAATCCAAGTAGGCCAATGCCAAGTATGATGTTTTTTTTTTGTTTTTTTTTTACAAAATATAGGCACTTCCCCTTCACAGATTTTTTCCTTGTCTGCTTTCAATTTGCCCCCACTCACCAAGTAGGGGAAAAGTCTGATATGTAAAACTACAAGAAGCTGGTATTTTAAGTTTTGAAATAGCTCTTGACAAATATGTCTCAGTTTTATCACAAACCTTACAGCTTGTTTTGAATGGGTTGGTACAAGTTGGCTACCCATTTTTCCTGGATGGGAAAAAGCACCTTTGCAGCAACATTTGGACGTGTCAAAGATCCTGAACTCTCTTCAGCGGTTGCCCTGCCTAAAGTGTTTTGCAGTCGTCCAATAGAGACTTGATGCCTTCTCCAGAAATGGCTGTAGTTGGCACGTTAGCCAAATCTGGGCCAAAGTTGGTATGGGGTGGACATACTTTTCAGCCTTTGGTTCAGAAATGTTTAATTTGGGCTCTCGTAATTTTGTTCCAAACTGTAGCTTTTCTGTTGCGTTGTTAAAGAACTCTCACCACATTGTTACTGAATAACTCCCAGCCTTATGCGATTGTGCTTGTGACATGTTACACTGAGTGGCTGTCAAGATAAGGTACAGTAAACTCCAGATAATTCCAGTTAATTTGGCTCCGCATGGCTTAGATATGGGAAGGGAAGTTGAAGGAGGTTTGGGGTCTTTTTTTCTCCCTTTCCCCCTCCTCTCCCTGTTTTTAGTTTTAGCATCTCAGTGGTATAGCACCAGAAAGGGAATTTCACTTGCAAAATCCTGTGAGCAACAACACTTTGGAGAATGTATGTATACAATTGTTTAAAGAACACAGGGTTACTGACACAGATGCCAATTTGGTAGGGCATATGGAACGTTTACACTTGCCTTTTCATTCTTTCTTGCTACAGCTGGTGCTGATTTAGTATGTGGAATTTTACTAGCAGGAGTGCTAATCAAGACAGAGATTCTGTGAGGATTTAGTCATTTATGTAAAGGGGAAACTATGGGTATCATTAAAAAGTAGGAGATTCTCTATGGGAGGAACATTATCATTATCAACCTCATTTTTAAACTAAAGAGGGAGAGAGAATGGCCTTGTAAGTGCCATCTGAGGAGCGGAAAAACTGAGTCGACTCTCTTCTGATGTTCAATGACTATTAAAGCCACAGCAGCAAGCTTTGAGGTGAAGGAAGTCCTAGATGGATTTTGACTTTGGGATGTTGAGGACAAAGGCATGAATGTGTGTGTAAAAATGTCTCCAGAGAGACAACTAATCAGATTTAAAGAAGTACATTTTGCCAAATCAGTGGTGAAATCTACAGAGTTCAGTGGAGCTTATTCCCAAGGAAGTATTGGTGGGATGACAGCCCAAAGCACACTACAGAGAACATTGCTGTTTCTTCAAGAACTTTCACAGCAATGTTACAAGAATTTGCAGAACTGACAGAGTGTTAATCTATCACTGTGATGTGAATGACAAAAGCTAGACACAGGTACCAAGTTCTCCACTCTTTTGTCTGCACCACCTCAGTGCTTTACTCACCAACATATGATGTCCATTAAGCAAATCTGGCTATTATGACTTCCTAGTCTGGAGTATATGGCAGACTCAGCTCCTAAAATTAACTTCCTTCCTTCTTTCTTAACATGGGGTCTTTTGTTGCTAAATACAGTAATCCTATGCTTTGCGGAATCTTCAGGTAATGTTCCCCACATTCACAAATGTTTACATGCTCCATAAACTACTCATGCAGTGATAAAAGTAAAAATAATAATTCCAGGTCCTCTGATTAGTTTAGTGTTGTTGATTAATCCAAATTTAGACGCTATGGTCTCTTTCACACTATGCAGTTATAGACTTTAATATAGGTTTAATTGCCATGATTCCATGCTATGGAATCATGGGACTTGTAATTTGGTGTGGTATGTGAGCTCTGTGGCAAAGGATTCTAGATATCTCATGAAATTATAAATTTCATGATTCCATTGGGCACAGCCATGGGATGCTAAAGTGGTATCAAAATGCTAGAACTGTATTGTGTGAAAGGGAACGTGTGATTGTGTCTACAAATTGGAAGGAAAACCAGATCCTAAGCTTTTTTTGTGTCAAGCCCAAAGGTCATGTTAGGGTTGAGAAATCTTCTTTTCCTGGCGGAATTATTTTCAGTCTGGATGGGCACACAATTGTGCTCGAGTGGCAGCAGAAATCACTGTTGTATGCTAAATATGTTGCACAGGTGGCTCGGTGGTAAAGGAAACCTGAATACTAAAAAAACAAATAGGCATCTGGTGGCTGAGGTGACTAACCATAGACTAGAAAATATTCTGTTCATCCCCAATGGGATGGTTGCCAGCTGCTTATGCTTTTAGCATTTTATTCAAGGAGGAATTGGTTGGTGGTTTTGGATGGAGCAACATATGTGTGGCTTCTCTCCTTGAATTGGGATACAATTTATAGACTTCAGAGAAGAGTCATGGTGGTGTGCCTATGAGTGCAAGGAACAATACCAGTAATGGATTGCATTCTGAACTGCTTGGACTTTCTGTCACTGCTAAATAAATAAAAAAGCTTGCTTCAATAAAATTGGAAATAACTGGAACAAATTAGGCATCCAGATTCATATCAAGATCTTGGAAGATCTGTAAATAACCAGGCTAATTAAACTTCCTGAAACAAAAGGAAAGGCAAAGAGACATAATGGAGTAGGCTGGCAGAAAATAATTTAAATTAGCCCAGGAGTAAAGGCCTAGGATGGAATAGGTGAAAATGGAGCAAGATTGCATCCTGTTGTTCAGAGCTTGAAAAACTTACATTTTGGATTGTAAATTCGAGACCTAGGGATTTTCCCCAGCATTGTCATTAAGCATCAGCCCTGGATAATTTAAGAATATCACTGAAATATAAAGGCAAAGTCTAACAAATAATAAAATATTTTTTTGGTTGTAAATTGAAATTTGCAAACTCTGCATTGAATAGAGAGGGGGAGATTTGCAACTCTGATTTTAATAACTTTGAAAACATTTAGCAATACATGTGAGTTCTAATCCAGCCAAAGAAATTTTTACAAGCCCCATCCTCCAGAGTATTTTAAACTCTGTTTTTAATGTGTTGCTCTCATGCACCTGTTGCCCTCACTGGGCACACTTTCTTTCTTTTTTCTTTTTCTTTTTTTGACTCAGGTTGTACAATCCTCTCTTATCCTCCCAAATAATCATAATCATAATAATGATACTAATAATCACCTAATATTTTAGGGGGTAGATGGTGGTGGTGGTGTAATAGCAATTACAGACAAAACAGGACATTGATACCTATACTTGTCTACAGATAAGCACCCACTGAGTTTAATAGGGCTTATGACTTTAAAATGTTGGACACCTTGTATGAATGCTTTAAGTTTTGAACTGAAAACTGGAGCAGATTCCTTGATTCACTGACATCAGATCAGTCAGCCATCACTACTAAATACCAAAGTAATTACTTCTGAACTCTTAAAACATGTCTGTCTTTCATTCTCCCAATATAGCATTTTTCTTATGGTCTTTCTCATTGTAAATTCATTTAGAACAGCCAAAATCAGGAAGTGCACATAGATTAGGATGGATTAAAAAGGGGATGACAAAAAGTAAAATAAAATTGATTCTAAAAACTTAATTTGCTTTTTTTTTTAAAAAAAAAAACCCAAACAAACAAACTCACCTTCCATTATGTCCCTTAAAAGAATCTGGTTTAAAATGTGAATGCATTCCAAATTTATTATGCTCCTGACTCTTATGTCTCAATCCAGCTCAGAAATGGAACACATGAAAGCAGGCTTTCAAGCACTGTGATGGGTCCCCTGAGAGAAGGGCATCAAATCTTCCAAGTATGGTCCTCAAAATAGCAGGTGAGTCAAACATAGGTTTCTTACTCCCTAGGTAAATTATCAGCTAGCCTTGCTGTCATCTTCTCTGATTTTCAGGCAGTACCAAGTTAAAGGGTTTCTCTGGCTTTCAGGATGCCAGAGAAGAGACATATCACTGGTGGATAAACTATGATGTTCAGAGGGCAAACAGGTTTGCTGTCCTCGTTGTCCTATTTATACAAAGTATACAGTGAGTCAGTCTAAATCAGGAAGGAGTCAAACTATGGCACTGTGGGGGTCCCATTTCCTGCATCTGGGGTTTTATCTTTGCTCCCCCATTAGAAATCTCCCCCCCCCCCATGAAATTTTCCTTCAGTTCTCAAATTTTTAGCATTGGAGTTGAGCATTTAGAAATACAGACCTGTTAGGTAGTCAGCATTGGTTTGTCAACAACAAATCTTGTCAAACTAATCCTATATATTTTTTCAATCAGGCCACTTGTCCCACAGGTGGAAATGCTGTGGATGTCATTTATCTGGATTTCAGAAAAGCACTTGATAAGGTCCCTCATAATATATTGATTATCAAATTGATTAAATGTGGAATAGATGGGAATACTGTCAGATGGATCCATAATTGATTGGAAAATTGTGCTGAAAGAGTTGTGATAAATGAATGCTGCACTTCAGACTGGAAGGACAACTCAAGTGAAATGCCTCGGGGTTCTCTAGGGCAGGGGTAGGCAACCTTTCCCCTTTAAGGGCCGAAGGACTTCAGCTCCCAGAAGCCTCAGCCATGTTGGCCAATAGTCCCATGTTGGCCAATAGCTCCTGGGATTCTGAGAGCTGAAGTCCCTCAGCCCTTAAAGGGGAAAGGTTGCCTACCCCTGCTCTGGGGGCATTACTCTTCAACATTTTTGTTAATAACATAGATGATGAGGTGGAGGGAATCCTTATCAATCCTTTGTAGATGATATAAGAACAGAATTCAAAAGGACCTAGGTAAATTAGAAAATTGGGAGAAATTAATAAAATGAAATTCAATAGAGACAAATGCAAAATTCTACATTCGGGCCACAAAAACCAAATACACAGGTATAGGATGGGAAATACATGGCTCAGTAGAACTACATGCAAGAAGGACCTTGGGATTATTGTTGATCATAAATTGAATATAAGCCAGCAGTACGATGCTGCAGCAAAAAAGTGAATGCTATCTAAATCTACATTAAATAGAAGCAATGTTTCCAAGTTGAGGGGAGTAATAGTCCCACTATATTCTGTGCTAGTCAGGCCTCCATTCAATTCTGGGTGCCACTCTTAAGAAGGATATAGACCAGTTGGAGCAAGTTCAGAGAAGGGCAACAAGCATGATAAGAGATCTGGAGAACAAATATGAGGAAAAGTTGAAGGAGCTAGGCATGTTCAGCTTGGTGAAGAGAGGACTGAGGGGTGACATGATTTCACTCTTTAAATACCTCAAGGACCTTCACAGAAGGGAGACGGCAGGACTATTCTCTGCTGCCCCAGAGGGTAGGACCAGGTTTGAAGTTACAGGAGAATAGATTTCAATCATACATTAGAAGGAACTTCTTGACAGACTGGTGACAGTGAGAGCAGTGATGGGTCTCCTTCTCTGGCCTCTGCAAAAAGAGCCTGGACAGCTGCCTGCTGGGGATGCTTTAACTGGAGATCCTCCGTTGAGCAGGGGGTTGGACTAACTGTCCCATGAACCCCTTTCCAACTCTATTATTCTATGAGTCTATGGCATCATTGTCATGTGTCTGATTATAGACACACAGCTAGATGCTTCTCTGATATCCTGTGTTTTCCACCAGCCATAAAATAGCCATCTAGTGGTGGGTCCCCAATAGTGGAAGGTGAGTTTTGCAGGAGGGGAGAGGGAACATATCAAAGTTCTGTGTCTGGAGCTTTGTGATACATGTCCTGCCCATGTTTGGTCTGCTCAGAAGTACTTTCCTTTAGAATTCATTGTCTAGATGTTAAACCTTTAGAGCAAACTAAACATGATACCATGGCACAAAAGTAGCAATCATGGGAATGGTCTTGAAAGAAGTAAACTGGATGACAGCTCAACTCCCAGTCTGGATTGAAATTCTGGCATGAGGGAAAAGGGGGCTTTAAATCTTTCCTTCGCAATCCAGATTGTGACCTTCCTAACTGCTATATGCCCTAGAGGGAACCCATCCCATTTAAGCCTTGGTGACCTGAGTATGTGTGTACTGAGAGAGATGACTAAAAAGCATTAATTTGATATCTGATTTCCTTATGCAGATATATAAATTATGTAGGAGCAAAAGTCTTATAGACTGGTTGTGTTGTAGGTTTATTCTTGAATATTATAAAACTGTACAATCGACCCCCCACATTTGTGCCTTTGACTTTGGTGGGTTTGATTATTTGTGGATTTGATTAACATGTTCTCTAAATGACATCTAGCATGACTCTGCCACAGGTTGCCCTTAGGATTATGCTGGAGGATGTAGAGATTCCTAGAAAAAACATTTCCCTCACATTTGTAGGTCCTCCAGCACAATTCTATGGTCAGCTTCTGCTGGATGTTGACCACAGAGTTGCACAGAAGGTACTAGAGATTCCTAGAGAGCTGTTCTCTCAGGTAAACAAAAATCAGTGTTTTTTAATTTGCATTTTTTCCATTTTTGCTGGGGTCCTGTGCCTCTATTCTCAGCAAATGTGGAAGGTCCACTTTATTTAGTTTCTACTTTAATTGCTATAGCAACCAGTAAATATGCATGCTTGCCCATGAAATATATGATTTAGCAAGCTGGAAACTTGATTGGAATCATGGTCAAAATTCCCTTGATTCAAATCAATCCATCCTGATTTAGGGGGTGAACAACAAGGAAGGAAGACCAGGTAGAATCATTTCAAGGGAATGACACTTGTAGATACTTCCCGTTATCTAGGCAATACTGATGTTACACAATTAGAGAGTTTTAGAAAAAGGAAGAAATAAAACAAAACAAATTGAGTGGACAGGATTAGCAAGCTAAACTCCCACCCCCAATTCTTGAAAATTCAGAATAAATCCTTGTCATTTTCCAGTTTGGAAATGGTTCAGGATTTGAAACACCATCCAAAGGCCCTTTTGTGCTACACCATTATAACACTTTGATACCACTTTAAGTGCCATGGGTCCATCTTATGGAATCCTAGGATTTGTAGTTTAGGGAGCAACATATAGAATTCCTCTCCAGAGAACTCCTCCAGGGTCTCACCAAACTACACCCTCCCCAGATTTCATAGAATTCAGCCATGGCAATTAAAGGAGACTCATGATCTTAAGAGGCCAGGTATTCAGAAACCTGATGTTTTGGCAAGAGTGGCACTGCTTTCGTATCCAAGCCTCTTAAATGCAAATGCTTCATGAGTGAAATTTCAAAATAGCACCAAGAGTCATTGTGGAAAGTGGTGGGAGGGAGGGGGGAAAGGTTCTGATAATGGAGGAGCAAACTGTGAGAAGTTCTAAGCCTGCCAGGAGAAGGAGACAGCAGCTGTGGGTGAGAAAACAAAACACCTTTTGTTGACTGTCAGTTTCTCATCCAGTGCTCTAAGCAACAAGCAGATACAAACAAAGGAAAAGGTATAGCTCTACACAAAACAAGGGTGGAGGAGGAAAATTAGATCTTGGAAAAGTCACTTTTTGGGCTGTAAATGTGCAAAATTTCTACTCAGCATGGGGATTCTGGGAATTGTAGTCTAAAATTGCCCCTCCCCAAGGTCTGGAGGACTATGTAGGAATTATGAACACTTTCAGTAATTAGATGGCTTCAAAAGAGGATAAATGTCTAGAATCTAATAGCACAGGTATGGAAAACAGACTCAGGAGCTTATCGCCTGCTCAAATAAGCTGACTTACCTTTGCTGACTTCAATCTTCTTCTGGGATACCCCTGGATGTTATCATATGTAAATCACTGCCGATTTAGCCACAATGCTACTCTCTGGGTCAGACTCGGGCTGAAGCTGTGCTCAGCCATCACTTTCTTGAAGTTGGAAGTTTCTGACTTCTAAAATTTGGCGGATGAACATGGCTTTGACCTGAGTCTGACCCGGGCTGTATTTGGTCTGTGGCACTGCAGCTAAGTCAGTGGCGATTTATGTATGATAACATCTGAGGGCATCCCGGAAGAAGACTGAAGCCATCAAAGTTAAGCTGACTTATTTAGTGGAGTGATAAGCTCCCCAGTTTCCTCAACAGAGAATTGGAGTCTGAAATTACTGGATATAGCCAAGATGAACAAGCTGATCAACTTGCTAAGAAAAGGGAATGTGGGAAATGTCAAGGAAGACTGGGATATAGTTACTAAATTTATAAGTAATATATGGGGTGACTTAGCAATGGTAGTTTTTTCAGACTGAAGCTGATAATTTAAAATGGTTATCTGCTTCATGAAGTTAATGATAGAATTAATAATTAATTGTAAGGAGATTTAAAAAGGTAAAGGTATTCCCCATTGACAAGGTTGTTAATACATGTCCAACCATAGGGTGTGGTGCTCATCTCCATTACTAAGCTGAAGAGCCAGCATTGTCAGAGACTACTCTGTGATCATGTGGCCAGCATGATTGCACAGAATGCTGTTTACCTTCCCACTGAAGTAGTATCTATTTATCTACTTGCATTTGCATGCTTTTGAACTGCTAGATTGGCAGAAGCTGGGACTAATGATGGGAGCTCACCCCATGATGCAGCACCTGGGCCTCAAACTGCCAACCTACTGATCTTGCAATCAACAGAGTCAGCATCTTAACCACTTGAGCCACCATGAAAGGAGATTATCACATTTTTAAAAAGCAACTTATCCCAGACGGATACAGTTGCATTTTGGATGAAGTGCAAGAATTATCACATTAAAATTGCTGCCATTGTCGCTGAATGACTGCAACCCACATGCAGCCTGGGTCCCAGCTGCACTTTCCTGGCTGCCAGTGGCAATGGCAGCAATTTAAATGTGATAATATCCACTCTTCATCTGAAACACGACTGTATCCCGTCTGGGATAAGTCACTTTTTTAATGCAATAATCTCCTAAAACAAGAGATATGATGGGGTACAATCCACTGATAATCAAGTTTTACAAAGAGGAAGCTGAATGATTGAATGTTATTGTAGATACAAAGATGTGAGGAAGGTGAAGAATGTATGGAAGGTAAAAGATTGTTATATGTTTTGTGTTGTGCTTTTTTAATGATATTGTAAGTAGAATAAAACTTAATAAAATATGTAAAAATAAAATGAGGATAGGCAGATTCTTGGAATACCATGGCTCTTAGTCATGGTGGTCAATTGAATCCCCATATTCAGAGGCAGTGAATTTGTAGAACCATTTACTAAGAGGCAACACTGAAGAAAGACTGTGGTCTCTATACTTACTTATGAAATTCCTAGAGACATCTTACTGGTCATACCTGGGAAGCAAGATAGTGGTGTAGAACAGCCTTGGCCTGAGCCAGCTGGGTTCTGCTGATATTCTGCTTTATTTACTCTAACCCAAGCCTGGCAAAGTTAATTAACTGGACTATACCTTGTCTTAATCGTAATCTGCATATATGATGGATCAGGTGGGGAAGCATTTGTCAATTACCCAGCAATCATAAGATATAACTGGTGGTTAGCTATGTTTTGCTAAGGGTGGATCTGTACTGTTGAAATAATGCAGTTTGATACCACTGTAATTAGCATCCTACAAAATGGCTCCATTCTACAGAATTTGGGGATTTGCAGTTTTGTGAGACATTGGCACTCTTTGGCAGAGAAGGCTAAATACCTTGTAAAATTACAAATCTCAAGATTCCATACAATGGAGCTACAGAACTTAAAGTGGTGTCAAACTGGGTTACTTCTACTGTGTAGATGCACCCTTACTGGATCATAAGTTATCTGAATGAGCACACTGTGCAACATCCTCATTGTGAAGCAATAAAGCCACTCCAGGAAAAGGAACTCTTAGATTGAACATGGGTAGGAAACATGCAGCTCCCCAGATGTTGAGCTGGAGCTCCCATCAGCCCTAGCCAGCATAGCCAATGTTGAGGAATGCTGGGACTTGCAGTCTAACAACATCTAGAAGACTGCATGATTCCCTGCCCTGTGATGGGAGAGAAAGAAAGGCCTCCTTAAAATGGGAGGAAATAACAGGTTTATTTCAGCAGTTGTCAGGTGATACCTTGAGAAAGTGACATGGCAGATCACAATTTGACATCACTTATAAGATGAGAACATGCTAAAATCCAGAGAGCTGGGCAGATATTAATGCTTAGTGCCTGAACAGCAAGCCAGTGTGGAGACAAGGCAGATTGGAGCATTGGCAACATCCAATCAGAGTGAGCCTGGCAACAGCCAATGGGAGCTTAGCCAAGAAAAGGTGGGGGCTACTCCCAGGAGCAAGTATAAATAGGCTGAGTGAGGAGTGTGGAGATTGAAAGGAAATTGGATCGGGATAGAGCTCTGAAATAGAGTTATATTGGACCCTGAGGTTTTTTAATGGCCAAGGTGAAAGGCCTTTGCAGACTGCCAGAAATAGTGCAAGTTGAGGCCACTTTAACTTCCCTGACACAGTGCTAGGGAATCATGGGAACTGTAGTTTATTGTGGCACCAGAGCTCTCTGACAGAGAAGGCTCAATATCTCAGAAAAAAATACAATTCCCATGATTCCCTAGCACTGAGCCAGGACAGTTAAGGTGGACTAAATTTGCACTATTTCTAGCAGTCTGTAGATACACTGCTGAAAAGGGCAGTTGGAAAGGGTTAGAGTACCCAGCTTGGCCTTGAGAGCGGTCAAGTGTGGAAATTGAATTGATGTGACTAGTAAAGTCATAAAGCAACAAAGTTTTAAAGCTCAGAGCCTAGTCAAAAGTCTTATGTGAAATTGTAACCTAGAGACCACTAATAGACTATAGTAACAGATACTGTAAATTGTTGTAACTGTTTAAGCACATAAATACCATATCAACTCTGAATACCAACTAGAAAAAAGATAATGTAACCAACTATCTTGTAAATAAGGTTTTCTCTCTTTTTTTGGTTCAATGTGTGGTCACTTGAGGTATTTTAAGAAACTATAAGTCAAATGCTACCAGGGATAAATAATACTTTTATTGCTGAGAACACTCAAAAGAGTGAGTGCTCTGTCTTCCTACAGAATGGTCCAGAAGCAAGGAAAAGTGTTGGAGTCACTAAGCAAGGGATTTGAGTTTGAGGATCTTGTCATGCAATTTGGTGGCAGTTAGGATGTAGCTATCACATTTTGGTGGCAGTGATAGGATACAAATATCCATTGTACTGCTATCAGAGAAAAGTAATTGGGTGAGTGAGTCTCACCTTCACAAAGTGGTGGCAGTGGTGGGACAAAGAGAAAAAGAGTAAAAGGTTTTTAAAAGATTTTGGCAGTGCCATGTTGTTGCCCTGACAGTCAGTCACTCCCATCACAGGTCTGACGACAGATAACTTCCACAGCTACTTTTGTCTTCTCACCCATCAGAACCTACGCCACCCCTCTGCAGAAGTGTTTACAGAACAGTCAGATGTCATGGAAGCCACTTTGAGAAATGTCACCCTCACTTCTCAGCCACAGAAATGTGTACTGGTGGTTTGCTTTCATTACCTTAGTCACAGCACATTAGGCAATCTTCCACCCTTCTAGTTTCTCCCACAACCATCTCCAAGGTAAGTGTCATCAGGGAAACTGTAACGCCCCCCAGATAAGGGTTCTACAAAGAAATAGATTACATAGCACTCAACTAGCAATTGGACTTTTATCACAAGGCTATCATGCAGCTGTGGACTAGTTTTCTCCTTCAGTCTAACCTACCACACAGAGTTGTTATGAGGACAAAGCATGTTATTACTGTGAAAGTTGTCAGGTCAGAACTGTCTCAGCCACTGAGATTTCAGAACCGAAACCTCAGACCTATAGGAGATCCCTTGTGATCTCAAGGGGATGGGCCCTAGTGATGGACCCTGGATCAGCCACAATAACCATCAATCACAGTTGCAGAGAGTCTAATACTAAGCCTAATAAATAAGGAAAATTGACACATACACACACATTTCAAGGAAGTACTTTTATCCTAAGATTCTTCCACTTTGCCTTGAAGACTAGAGTAGAGGATCCAGGCTCTAAGATATATAAAACCTACTCACTATGTGTACCCTGAGTTTCTTGAGGGAGGGGCAATATATAAGTATTGGCAACCATAGTGGGCCTGGGTGGCAATGGTACAAGGGCTAAAAATGCAAATGCAAAAAGCTGGAAGTGGCTAGAAGCCCACTTCTGTTTTTTTTTTTTTTAAATGGTTGTTGGGTTTTTAATTCAACTGAGTGAGAGCCCCTTTTCACCTTGCTTAAACGGAAGTTGTTTAGTGGACACATCCTTCTCAGCTGGGAAAGGGCACAGCTTAGAGGAGAAGGAGGAACAGCTTAAGGGGACCTCAGTGGGTCCCTCCACAAAGGGACCCTCCACAGGCCCAATGAGTCCCTCTGGCAAGAGATTCCCTCCCCTGCTATAATGTTTGACTCATAGAATCATAGAGTTGGAAGAGACCACAAGGGCCATCCAGTCCAACTCTTTGCCATGCAGGAACTCAAAATCAAAGCATCCCCGACAGATGACCATCCAGCCTTTGCTTTAAAGACCTCCAAAGAAGGAGATCCACCACACTCCGAGGGAGTGTGTTCTATTGTCAAACAACTCTCACTGTCAGGAAATGCCTCCTAATGTTGAGGTGGAATCTCTTTTCCTGTAGCTTGCATCCATTGTTCTGGGTCCTGTTCTCTGGAGCAGCAGGAAAAAAAGCTAGCTCCCGCCTCAATAGGACATCCCTTCAAATATTTAAACAAGGCTATCATATTATTTCTTAACCATCTCTTCTCCAGGCTAAACATACCTAGTTCCCTAAGTTGCTCTTTATAGGGTATGGTTTCCAGCCCCTTCACCATTTTTGTCACCCTTCTCTGGACATGCCCCAGTTTTTCAAAATCCTTTTTGAATTGTGGTGCTCAGAAATGGACACAGTATTCCAGGTGGGGCCTGACCAATGCAGAATACAGTGGCACTATTATTTCCCTTAATCTAGATCAGGGGTAGGCAACCTTTCCCCTTTAAGGGCCGAGGGACTTCAGCTCCCAGAAGCCTCAGCCATGTTGGCCAATAGTCCCATGTTGGCCAATAACTCCTGGGATTCTGGGAGCTGAAGTCCCTCGGCCCTTAAAGGGGAAAGGTTGCCTACCCTTGATCTAGATACTACTATTACTGCAACCTAAAATTGCATTGGCCTTTTTAGCTGCCGCATCCCACTGTTGACTCATGTTCAACGTGTAGTCTACTAGAACTCCTAGATCCCTTTCACAAGTAGTCTCCTTAAGCCAGGTGTCCCCCATCTTATATTTATGCATTTCATTTTTTTGCCCTAAGTGCAGTACCTTACATTCCTCTCTGCTGAAACTCATTTTGTTAGTTTTGGCCCAGCTTTCTAATCTATTAAGATCATTTTGAATTTTCATCCTGTCTTCTGGAGTATTAGCTATTCCTTCTAATTTGGTGTCATCTGCAAATTTAAAAAGCATGTCCCCTATTGTTTCATCCAAGTCATTGATAAAGATGTTGAATAGCACTGGGCCCAGGACAGAACCCTGTGGCACCCCACTGGTCACTTCTCTCCAGATGAAGAAGAGCCATCGCTGAGCACCCTTTGGGTTCGGTCAGTCAACCAGTTGCTAATCCACCTAACAGTTGTATTGTCTAGCCCACATTTTACTATGTTGTTTGCAAGAATATCATGGAAGACCTTGTCCAAAGCCTTACTGAAGTCAAGATATGCTATGTCTACCACATTCCCTTCATCTAGCAAGCTAATAATTATATATATATATATATATATATATATATATATATATATATAAATCAGATTAATCTGACATGACTTGTTTTTGAGAAACCCATGTTGACTTTTAGTGATTATGGCATTCCCTTCTAAATGTTCACAAACTCTCTGTTTAATGATCTGCTGTAGAATCTTTCCCAGTATTGATGTCAGACTAACTGGATGATGGTCTTTTCCCCTCTTTTGAAGATGTTTGCCTTCCTCCAGTCTGCTGGGACTTCTCCTGTTCTCCAGGAGTCCTCAAAGATTATTGCCAGTGGCTCTGAGATTACATTTGCCAGTTCTTTTGACTGATATTGTATCCAATATTAATCAGGAGAACTGGGTCTTTCACTGCACTAGCTCCATTGTAGCTGCATCCCTGCACTGTGGCTGTGAAAGTGGAACCCTATCATACTCCATCGTTATAGTACTTTGATCAATATCCTTGTCTGTACTGGTGGAATCCTGGAATTTCCAGTTTGCTGAGGCAGAAGAGATATGTATGGCTGAGAATCCTAAATGCTCCTCCTTGAACTGCAAATCCCAAGAATCCATAGCATAAAAACATGACAGCAAAAGTGGAAGCATTGTGTTACAACTGTGTAAGGTGAAAGGGTCCCTGATTACATGTAGAATGGAATGTAACATGCTCTCCAACTCTCCCATTTTTTCAGGGACAGTCCCAATTAATCCTCTTTCACCCCACTTTTCAGCTACTGTTATACTGTCTCACTTTTGCCCTCTTCTTCCCACTTTCTTCCTTTGTCCTCAGTTCACTTCAATTAGTGCAAACTGAGGGGGGATTCACACGTATGTTTTGTCCCGAGGAGATCTGGCTCTCCGTGGCGACACAATGCCAAATTGATTTTCCCACTATGGTTTACATGCCCGAATCTCTCTGTGGCATTTAAACCCTGGTCAACATTCACACATGGACTAGATCAAGTAAAAATGGAGGTGCCTCTATTTACAGAAACAATCCGGTGTGATCCAGATCATTTGGTAGCATATTCAGACTACCGAAGATCCAGATCACTCCTGATCTTTAAAAAGACATTGTAAGGGACCCGGTGTCAGATAACCTGGTCTCACACTGGGTTATTTCCGTAGTATGAATGGGGCCTGATTCAAAGTGCAAAGGTAGTTTGCACTCAATTAACTCTGCAAGGGAGAAAGGAGATGAATCTTGCCCTTTCCAGTAAGCCCAGGTAAAAGCAAACAGTTGCAGCCTATTCTAGCTTATGTTTTCTTCCTTATTAATAACCTTTGTCATCTTGGCCACCCTGATGTTGCTTTGTCTTGCATGTTTCAGTTTTTATCTCAAAATTCTGGAGGGTATGGTAAATGTTTGGAGGGCCAGCATGATGTAGTGGTTTTAGCATTGGACTACAACTCTGGAGACCAGGGTTCAAATCCCCACTCAAGCATAAAAACCCACTGAGTGACATTGGGCAAATTACATTGTCTCATCCTCAGAGGATAGCAATGGCAAACCCCCTCTGAACAAATCTTGACAAGAAACCCCTATGATAGGTTCACCTTAGGGTCACCATAAGTTTAAAAAAAAAACGAATTGGAGGCACAGAACAACATTAGTGATGTAAGTTTACTTTTCTGATAACAAAATTAACTTTGTATGAACACTGATTTCAGATCAGATACAGCTGAACTGGAGCTCCCTAGAGTATGTGCATGATAATAAGAGATAATAAGATAACAAGAGATTTTAAAAAACCACATACACAGAGATGTATCTACTGCTTCACAAAGGAAGTAAATGTGGTATCTTCCTCCATCTTTAAAGACAAGATTCATGTGGCCACAGTGAAATAAGAATGCATGAATGTAAGAAGAGCCATACTGGATTGAACTAAAGGCTAATCCAATCAAATATCACAAATGCAGAACATGAATATAGTAACACCCTCCCAGTTGTATTTTCCAGTAACATGTATTAACAGTAGAGGTGTATAAAACCAACATAACTGCTACACATGGGTTTCAGTAGGTCAGTTGCTCCTGTCTTTGCTATCATCCACAGAAAGCTCTTTCTAGATTTTTTAAAAAATGCTGCTGGATTTTGGGCAGATAATAATACACATATTTTTCTATAAGGAACACTAATGTGGAAGCACTGAAAGATATAGCCGTGTTAGTCTGTATAATCAGCATGTAGAGAGATCTTGTAGCACCTTTAAGACTAACTGTAGGCCTAAGCAGACTGCCAGAAATAGTGCACATTAAATTGAGGCACTGCTCTGGCTCGGTGCTAGGGAATCATGGGAATTGTATTTTTTTCTGAGACATTGAGCCTTCTCTGTCAGAGAGCTCTGGTGCCACAATAAATTACAGTTTCCATGATTCCCTAGCACTGAGCCAGGGCAGTGCCTCAATTTAATGTGCACTATTTCTGGCAGTCTGCTTAGGCCCTGAAAGTAAGAAGTTGGCAGCATGAGCTTTTGTAGACTTTAGTCTACTTCTTCAGATGCTTTTGGTGGAGGGGAAGTCAGGGACACACAGGAGGGCAAGAGTTTAAAGGAAGAAAACTGGAAAAGAATGTGTAATAACGTGGAAGCACTTAGATTACTCTGTAAATGCAAAAAAAGTTTCTTCTTTCATCTCTTTCATTTCCATCTATTGCATCATTGTCTGTCACTGTAATAAGAAGTAACAGGCATAAACAAATTTTCTTATAAATTTCAAGGGCAACGGATCCTCCCTGTCTGGGCCACAGATTCTCATGAGAAACATGAGGCATTCTGGCATTGTGATGATGATTGGAAGAGGAATAATCCAGTACCAGCAGATTTCATGCATTAAATTTCCCAACATGTGTCTGGAATATACAGAATCAATGTATTTGAACCCTGGGAGAAAATATGACACATAAGTTATAGATCACCAGGAACACTTTAATTCAAAGCAAAAAGTTTACAAAACATTTGTTATTGTTTCCCTAAATATTGCTATTACCCACACTATGTTCAATGGATATTTCTAATTCCAAAGACTGTCAAAAGGAGATTTTACTCTCTGAAATCTGAGATGTATACCTTAAAAGGGGGGGGGGGGGTTAATACAAATTGAAAGCTTGCCAGATATCACATCTGTCTCTCTTTGCACCTCAAAGGGTGAAGCCAAACAGCAAGATGGTGAAGATGAGCAAACCTATAAATGAACATGGTGAGTGTTCCCTTCTCTCTTTTTGTCAAGCAATTGTAAGTGATCTTTTCCCCCTGTCCTTGGAAGGAGGGGGAGAGGAGGACAGGCCTAGCACGATCTATTTACTGGTTGTCTAGCTGGCAAATACAGTCTGCAACACCTGTGCTTCAAATACTCACAGATGTACGTATCCGGCTGTTGAACTATCTGCAGATGGCATAGTGGAAAGAAGGGCAGCTTCATGTACAACAGCACATTTCTTCCCACCGTTTATTATTGATCTTTTGTTTTGTCCATAGGTTCCTCTCTCATGCGAGCTGTGCATGAGTAATTCTAATGCAGTATGAGCATGAAGAAGTATTGTAAGAAAGGGATCTGTTCCTTGTGTGTCTCAACTCTTCAGGGCCCAACAATGCCCTTGACCTGATATATCTCTAATAAGTATTATGTAGTGCTACTTATATTTCTACCATTGTATCTGAAGTTGTGGGTGGTTGTTGTTTTTCAATCAAACTGCCATATTTTGTCCACAACTTGGAGTCTCTGTTTTGTATACGATATGTCGTTGGTGTGTAAATTTTTCCCCAAACAGCTTCTATTATCTTTGGAATCCACAAAACAACAAAGGCAATAATTATAGTCTGAAGATGTTATAATGTTTCAAACAAACCTACAGTGGTGGTATTACAAAGAAAAACGTTTGGTTTGCCTACAGCTTTTGCTGCGCTCAAAAGATGTACCAATTATGCTTTGCATTTTAGCTGAAAAATTCTGTCCTTAAATGAAAACAGCTTGTCTGAAAGCTCTTAGAATTCTCCTGTTTTAATTTCTCTTGATTCTTCTGTGAATAAAAATGGTCCAAATGGTGGCTGCAGCGGGAGAAGTGTCCCCCTCCCTTTCACAAACCATGTCTGGCTTTGTGAAATAGGTACTTTTGTCGTAGGGGAGGGAGAGAAAGGAATGATGAGGGGGATAAATGTATGTCATTTAAAACCTCTTATGTACATCTGCTACTTGTCAACCCATGATCTTGTGATCCTTGAATATTTGGCAACCCTGTGATTTGCGATAATGGAATTACTAGAAAAAGTTATCAACAAAGACATTACATTATAAATGGCAATAGTAAGGCTTCAGATGTTTTAGAGATAAGTGAACTTGGAAAAGGATGTAATGGCATTGAGGGGAGGAAAGATGGGGACCTGAATGTTGTGAAACTTTCAAAGGAGCCATATAGTTCTTTAAATATATGGGCAATATGGACATGATATGAGCCAGATCCTAAAATCATGTACTAATTCATGATAAATGAAGATCTGCTGACATAACAGTCTGGATTGTATATGACCATTTAACATTTATACAGCACCAATACTGACCAAAGGATTAATTGCTGTGCTAGCTATTCACTATTTTTGAGCTTTGGCTGATTTCCCTTATATAAGGTGGTTGAAGGGAGTGAATCATTTACAGTGAGCCAGCATGGTGTAGTATTTTGAGTGTTGGGTTACAACTTTAGAGACCAGGGTTTGATTCTCTGCTCAGCCATGGAAACCCACTGGGTGATCTTGGGTATGTCACACTCTTTCAGCCTCAGAAGAAGTCAAGGCAAAACCTCTCTGAACAAATCTTGTCAAGAAAACCCTGTGATAGGTTCATCTTAGGGTTACAAAAAGTTGGCGATTACTAGAAGGCACACAAAAACAAGAAGCATTTGCAGATCAGTGGGGATTTCAGAAAGTAGGTAAGTGGGCCTCCAAATCCTAGAATCTACCCATGGCCAACAGTGATCAGAGGTTCTCTAAGAACAATTGAGAAGCAGTATGTAGAATGATGAGGTGAACTAGTGTAGTATAGGGGTTAACTGTAATGGTAAACATAGAGTATTAAGACTTGGATGCCCAGAAAGCAGGATTCAAATCCCTGCTCTGCCATGGAAAACCACTGGGTGACCTTGGGCATGGCATACTTCCTCAACCTGTGAAGAAGGCAGTCACACACCTCATCTGAATAAATTATACCTAGAAAATGAGAGGGTCTCCCTAGGTCAGAGTCAATGTGAAGACAACAATGTGGAATGACATCTGATTACAGATTTGAACTTCTGTTGGGTCACAGAAAAGGCTCTTTCTCCTGACCTTGAAGTCTCCATTCCTTGACCCTGTTACTTGGTTCATGATAACAACAGGACAAAGAAAATCAGTGCATGCATACTGCTTCAGATCAAATCCCCCAAATCCATGTTGAAAATAAAACAGCTTCATGTTAACATGATGTGAGACTGAAGTGTAGAATTAATTTTATTATTCTACTTGGATGGTAAATTATAAGTTAGCCTCTTTTTGCTTAGCCTTCTAGCAAGAACATCCTGTAAGATCTGTTTCCTTGAGTACAGCTATATGCACCTAAAGTACACCAACCCCTCAGGCTTAGTAAAATGTATCTTGATTGGCAAAGAAGCTGGCATTTTTGTGAGTTTTAATTTGATCTGGCAGCTGAGATGATTCAAGGCCTTTTCCTCTCTAACTTTTAAAGGAATTGAACTGTTTTGCAAAGTACTCTGCTTAAATACATATGAACTGCTTACGTTAGCTGCAAATGACATCATTTAGAAAATGAAAAGAGAAGTAAACTAAGAAAGGGAAAAAAAAAGACTCCCCCTTTCTTTACTTTTTTTTTTTTTTTTTTTTTTTTTACAGCTGGAGATACCAGGGTCACAATCCAGTGGATTCTCTTTATAGTGAGAAAGCTGACAGGTCTCTCTGGTTAGAATATATATATTCCTTCGTACACCCACAGCTGCTATGGGATTCATGAAAGAATATACCCTCATATTATGTACATTTTCCTTAGTATGTAGGAGTTCATGAAAAGTTTACATTTTAGGTGGATTTGTCCTTCATTTCCACAATAATGCTTTCCATATGAATTGTGCTAGGATTGTGGAGTGCATGTCCATAAAGGTAAACTTCCTGTATTCCTCTTCTCTTCTGAATTTGCATCATCCCCATCCTCTCAAGACATCAATTTCCAAGCCTCTTAAGGGTGTTATAGAGGGGCTCCCTACTTTTTCAGTTTTCTTTTACTTTTACTGTCAGCAGGCAAATTTGTGTTGGAAAATGGTTAGACCATGATGTAGCCAGAAGAAAAGGTCTCGTTAAATAAATAAATAAAATTTGGACCACAATCTAGCCAGGAAAAAAAGGCCTAAATAATTTGTTGACAGAGCACAGAATAGTCACAAAAATCAGTAAAGCAAGTAGAGAGCAGATGAAGTAACAGTCTCTCTGATTCTGTAGTGGCTTCTCCCTGACGGACTGTAGACTTTGACATACTATATGCCAGAAGATGAGCCTATTGTTTCTCCTTGATTTTGTTGCAAAGTCCATGGATGGACATAATTTTGTGTAGTCTTGAATTAATTTGTGCCCCTCAGTTGGGGAGTGGGGGATCACATCCCTCCTCCATCAACCCTGAAAGCAAACTAAACCTTTGCACCTGAAATGATTTTCTTTGGGCATGGAGGGAGAATGTGTGGTCCTCTAGAAACTGTTGTACTCCACCTTTGATCATCCCTTGCCAGCATGGTCCGTTGTTGGGAATGATAGGAGCTGCAGTCTGACAGTTTTAGAGACCAACAAGTCCCCAACCCCTGTATTGACATGATGAACGTAGTCTCTTAGAGCCCATCTGAGGAACTGTGCCATCACAGAACTGCATTGTGCAGTGAAACATTCTGCTTGTTCCCAAAGGTAAGATTTCATATTATTAGCAATTTTGATGGGGAGATTTTCAGTGGAAAACATCATGTGGGATTTTCAGGGGGGAACAGCAAGGGTCAATTTTGTGTCATGCTCTTGATAATCCCCATCCTATGATACCGTTTGGGGGTAGGCATGGGAGAAGAGGAAGAGTTAAAGTACAAGATATCTGGAGTGGCAAGGATGCTGCTTTGTAAGAACCTGGGGTCACCTAATGAAACTGAATGATGGGAGATTTAGGATATTCCAAAGGAAGTACTTCTTTATCCACCACAGAGTCATACAATGGAACATGCTATCTTGACATGGAATGATTTCCTTCAACTTCGAAGGGTTTTAAAAGAGACTAGAGGAATCTGGAGGATAAGACTGTCAGTGGCTACTAATCACAATGGATCCATGGTTCCTCCAAGATATGAGGCCTCATGTCTCAACACCAGCTGCTGGAGGCTACCAGCATGACAGGGCTATGTCCTTCATATCTGCTTGTGAGCTTAGCATAAGCACTGTAGGAACAGGTCAATGGTCTGAGTCAACAGGGCTGTCCTTAACTATCTTCAGGCAGATTTAGCTTGAATATTCTGCCAGCAGTACTCAAGCCAGCTCCCAAGCAAGTATCTAATGCCACTGGTGGAGCAGTGAATCTTTTTTTTTATTTTTTTTTAAATTAAAACACAACTTTTAGTACTATAAAACAACATATATGAGATTAATTACTATATCTACACACTGGGCACTACATGCTACACACACTTACTACATATAAAAAAATACAAAAACAACAAGAAAGAAAACAGGAATATCTATGACCTCCAACTTACTAAATGATGGTTATAGTTATTAATTGTTGTGGTCTCCTCTCTCCCCCCCCCCAGTGTAAATGTGTCTTTGTGTGTGTTAATAAAAAAGGCTTCTACATCTTAGTCTAATCCACTATTCTTCAAATCCTAAAACTGCTATCTCCCCCCAATGTTTTCTCATAAAGTCAATAATTATTTCCCATTCTTTTTAGAATGTTACTAACAGAGCTTTCATTAATCAAATTCAGCTTGACAGTTTCTGCAAAGTTGTACAGTTTTATCAAGCATTCTTCTTGTGATGGAGTGCCTACATTTCTGTGGATACAGTATTCTCACTGCAGTGAGCATATATTGGACAATTCTTCCATAGTTCTCCGTCTACTAGGATTCTCAACAGAAAAAGTTCTAGCTTCAGTTGAAATATGAACTTCAGGATGTCTTCCATTGTAGAATGTGTCTGAATTCAGTATTTGCACACTTTACCACACATCCATCACATATGATAAAAAGTTCCCTCTTTTTGCATACATTTCCTACCCTTATACATATTTGAGAGGCTTTCTGGGGTTACATACATTTGGTGCATCATTTTGTATTCAAATCATAACTCAAAGTAAACTTCAAATCTTTTGTCCACATTCTCTCCCATTGATTCATTTGAATATCATGACCTATATTCCGAGCCCATTTTATCATGCATTCTCTAACCAGTGTTTCCTCCATTTCCATCCTTAACAGAAGCGTATATATTTTTGCAATTAAATGTTCATTGATCAGTGAATCTTTAAAGAAGTGAATTTTAATGGTGCTAAATCTGATAGCCCAAATAGGCTCAGCACCTGGGACAACTCCTTTAAAGTCTGGATTAAAACTTGCAACAGTTTCACCACCCCAATGACGTCAGAGCCACCAGTTTCCACTACATAATTCCCCTTAAATCCCCAGTTTAATTAGATATAGTTGCAGGGGAGGAGGATAACATCATGACACCCCTGCTGTGGAGGGAGAAATTGAATCAATGTTTCAATGCTTGAGTTGAGACCAATACGAAGGCAGTTAACAACAACAAAAATTTCTGAACAGTTTCCAAAGGCAGCCTCACATAGAGTGTGTTACAGTAGTCCAAACAGGATGCAATGATTCTATATGTCACTATAGCCAGATCCAATGAGAATTCTTCTTCCCGTCTCTTGCTTGCAGCCTTTTGCACATTGCATTTCCACTGCAGCTGAGTGCAGGACAAAGCCAAGTGAGAGGAGTGTAAAGAAGAAGGTGGTCTGGATCATTAGCAAAAGCCAGAATTGACCACATGAACAGATAAGCCGGACCGGGTTTTTATAATGACCAGAAAATTATCATTAGGATTCCTAGATCTCAGGATGTGTCCCACCTTTTCTAGTCTCCAGAGCAAGGGTGAGGAATCTCAGCACAATTATTGCCTTGAAAGGCAATGGCCCCTGTGGTCTCTTCCTACTCTATGATTCTTTTATTCTATTGGCCATTTGTCAGGGCTAATTTGATTGGTGTTCCTGCTCAGCAAAGGGTTGGATCCAATGGTCCCCATGGTCTCTTCCAGCTCTATGATTCTATGATTCTATGGTATGTATATGTATTTATTTTCTTCATTTGTAAGACATGATGGTAATTTTATTTGTTTGTTTGAAGGGCATACTCTGTGCAACCGTGGTTGCTACATAATGCAACCATGCTTAATGATGTCACCAAGAGCTGTCCCTTGTGACATCACCTTGTAACATCACCAGGGCCACTGCCATTACATCACAAGGGATCATCTCTCAGTCTCAAGTTTTAGTCCTGAGATGTCAGGCCCTGGGGTAATGTCCTGTCTTGGCAAACCCAATTATCAACTACAGGTGTAGGAAAGTTCACCAGAGACATCCCAGGTTACCAGCTCAAGACTTTCAACACAAGAGAACAAACCTACTAATATGCTGAGGGCTGGTGCAATGAATACACCAGCAAGTTGCCTGCTGCTCTTCAAATGTAGCCCACACATATATTCTAGAGGTTTTTCAGTTACAGTGCTGAGAGACTGAAGTTAATAAATGATTTTATTAGATAGATTCAAAGCTTTGCATTGGCCTTCTCAGGAGATAGACCAAGGCGTTGATCAGGCCATGGATAATGTAGTTGTTAACGATTTCTTTTTCAAAAAGGGAAAGGGGGAAAAACATTAAAAGCTATTACTCCTCATTGAGATAATACTTGCAACATTATACTGTAGAAGTGCATCTTTTGTGTAACAACAAAATGACAAAATTGAAATGTTAAAAGTAGAGTGTCTGAACAAAAGCCTGTGAAATCATTTAGACAAGATCATTGTCCTGCCATTGTAAAAGAACAGGGGAGTGACAGAATGGGACACAGGCAGGGAAAAGAGAGAGAGAAGGCACTCGTCACAATAAGGTAAAGAGGATTCCTCTTTGTTCCATCTATCCTACTTGGAAGGGATTTTGGCTAACGACAGAGCACCCTCCTCTGGCTGCTTGCCCAAAATGAAAGTCTTCAAATTGGAGACTGAAAGTCTTTTTTAAACAGAGTGCTGTTTTAAAAACAGTTTGATGCCATAGCTTTGTTTTAACAGAAGCGTACTGCACTTTGAGTGCTACCTAGTCACTAGTATTTGGAATCAGATACATGCTTCAAGCATTAAAGGCATGATGCTTGCCTTGTTTGCTGATGTAATCCCTGCTATAGGTAGCATTTCTGAACTTTTTAGCCAGATCACATTGTGCTGACTAGCATTGCTGCTGCTTTAACTCTGTTGAAAATGAAGCACTTAGCCCAAGAACAAACCAAACTTTTGACAAGTCTTTCCTTTCTGTCATCAGCCCTTGGTCTCCCTTTTATGCCTACAGAGTACTCTCCTTCTGAACCTAAAAAGTCAAGAAAGGAGCAGTATGACTGTAAAGAGGGGAAAGGCATTGGGTAAGACCTGGGGATTACCATCTTGGGGACATTGTAGTTTTAGCAAGACAAGAGGAGGATTGGTGAGAAATAACAGGGAGTGGAGGGGAAAGCATGCTCAGTAGAGATTGGGGGCATTTGGAGCAACAGCCAAGATGGAGCCAAAGACTATGCTGGGTATAGTTACTACTGCTAGCCTTAGAATTTGGTTGCAAACACCCAGAAAAGGAACAGGGGTTTGTATATGCTGGGCTAAAAATAGAGATAATTCTGTGCTAAGATAAAACAAATTCTGTGTAAATTATGTTAATTAAGAATATCTGCATGCATTTGATTATTTTGCATTATTCTCCTCCTGTTCTGAGGAAAAGAGCAAGGAATTTTACACAGCATGGTTACTATATAGCTCTTTCCCTGCAACTGAGATTTTATCTGAAATTATTTTCCCACTTCAGGTCCATCTTCAGCATAATGAGGACTAGACTTTTACATATAAAATCTACACATGCACCAAGAGCACTCACAGAAGTGAAACAATGATATAGTTGGCAGCACTGACACAGTAGGACATACTTTGGATTATCTTCTTTCAAAAGAAGCAGACACAATTTCTAAATGTTAAAAAGACATCTTAGAGAAAGGAGAGATAGAGCATAGCTAAAGGTTATTAGCATGGCCCCTTGTGTTCTTATTTGCTTCTTCTACATCTGAGCAATAACTGAAGGACACAGCTGCATAGCAAAACTTGGATGCATTCTTTAGGTGTAAAACAGATACTGTTAGCCTTAGTGTAGCACCTGCAGCACAACTGAGAAAACTTGAAAGTATTCCACATGTTGGCAAGCAAGAACATAGGCACGTATGCAATTTGTGTGACTCTGCAGACACCTATTTAACAGGGTCAGTCATGGCTGGTGGCTTCCATGTCAGTGGGGTTTTGAGTCTGCTCTGGGTTTTAGTCCAGACTTTAAAGACAGTGTGGTTTCACCATCCCACTGAAATGGAAAGCACCACTGCTACAACAGGATGGTGTCTCATACCTTCCCACATTTTGCAAATGGGACACATGTAGCCAAGCAACATCAGACTGTGGTCAAGGTAGTAAAGGAAGAATACACAAGCTAAGCAAGCCTGTAGGAATTGGCCTGAGCCTATTAAGAAAGGCAAGATTCTGCCCCATCCTCTCCTCTCCCTCCTGCACCTTGCACTCAGTTTACAGCAATTGACATAAGCTGAGGACCAAGGGTGAAAGTGGGAGGAGGAGAGAGAAACTGGGACATTTAAAAGCTGCTGAAAAGGGATAACTGAGAATTAATCAAGACTCTTCCTGCCAAATTGGGAGGAACATATCAATGGAGGGTATGATATTTATGATACCAACACACCATGTGTCACTTTCTCCAAGTATGCACAGCTAAGAAACAGATAAATATCCTTCCTTAAAATGTGTTCATAGGAACTGCGTTTCAGTGCTGGAAGCAGGCAAAAAAGACCTGGAATGATAACACAAGACACATTTATTATTTGGTATGTGCTTCACAGATCTGGGGCTCATTCACATGGGAAAGTTTTAAAGCTGTTGCTGAGTTATTGTTTTTATATAGTTTACAAGAACGAATTAGTATTTCTGCCCAAATAGTTATTTTAAGACAATGTAGAATGACACTCACTACACCTATTCACTTAGAAGGAAGTTCCACTTTTTTCAAGGTGAGTTTTGTATATGCAATGGAGATTGTGAGGTGGATTCATCCTGTCAGCCTGTCATTCATTCAAGAACTTTACTGCACTTTCCCCTTAGGAGTGAAGGCAAGCTGCTTCCAATTTTTGAACTCCATTGTTATATACAGAAGAAAAAGAAGAGGCTGTAAGGAGGGATCAAGTTAAGCAGGCCCACACCCTGTTCTTCTGTAATGCATTTCTATCATGCTCCCCATGATAGATAAAGCTGGTTGCATGTGCCACTGGAGGGTGAAGGAGAAAATGTCTCTAATATGACTGTTCCGAAATGATCATTTTTGCTGCAAAGCCTTTTGTTGATCTGTGTACTGATGAATGAAGAGCCTCGCCGTGTGTTAAAGAGGCTGGGCTTTCCCTGTTGTGTCCGATCCTCAAAATGAAGGCAGCTCTAGGCTTTGTCCTAAAACTCCATGAGGCTTGTGCAGCCCAGGGGCATTCTCTTTGATTAGTGCTGCTTTACTAAACAAACGGGAACATTGGATTACAATAACAGACCTAAGCAGCAGACCGAATAGTAAATGCCTGCAGTGGTGGGACACTTTTCTGAGCCATATACTGTACAAGGAGCTTTTGTCATAAGGATTGACCTAAAACATTTGGTCCATAAAAAGAGTTACAGTTGCAGGGACTCCTGGCAGCCATCGCTTTAATGCAGGATCTGTGTCATGGTGTAAAACAAATGACTTCAGACATTGCATTAAATGGGCAAAAACAACACAGGGAATGGTTCAATATAAAACAAGATACATGCCAGCTACCTATGCACAGGGGCCCAGTTTCAAAGCAGAAACGAACATATGTCCTTTGGCATCACAGTACAGTTGGATGCATACAAAGCTTTTATGGCTGTGAATAAGAATATTAAAGCAAGAGCATGGAAGCCTCTTTGTGGCATTTGATCCATATCTGTCTGGAAGTTTCTTCTAGTTGTGAGCATTCTTGCTGCTGAAAACATCAGTAACAATTTGCAGAAGCATCTGTATGTCAATTTTGTCTTTAAAAGAAAATATTACTCAGTCCAGAAGTGCTAGTGCACAGTCATTGATTGAGTTCTGCATGGTATTTTGATAAATCCGATTCACTTTCTGTTAATTAATTTGGATATATTAGCAGTGGCATGACTCAATATTATTAGGGAGCATCTCCATCTTTTCAGTTATTCTCAAATGGACCCTATAATTTCATCTGTGATATATTCTGAAGCATAAGGACTAGCCTTAACTGATTACACGTTGCCTCAGTGTAGCTGTTTTCCTCTTCCAATCTTATACTTTCCTTATCTTTTTTTTCTGACTTTATTGGTGGCAAGCCAACAAACAGGAAGCAGGATGGTGAAGGGCAGAGAAGGGTCAAAGTGAATTTGGGTATGAGCTTTGTCATCTATGGCAGATTTCTGAAACAGAAATTATTAAAATTTCACAGTAACATTCCTATCTAAAGCAAAATTTCTCCAAAGTCCAACATCTTGATTTTGGGTGAATCTACACTTTATGCACTTTGACATCACTTAAAGAGCTGTAGCTCCATCCTATAGAGTACCTGGATTTGTAGTTTTACAAAGTCTTTAACCTTCTTTGACAAAGAGTATTGGTGTCTCATAAAACTACAAATCCCAGTAGTCTGTAGGATGGAGCCATGGCAGTTAAAGTGCTGTCAAAATAAAGTGTAGATGCACCCCTTTATATATTTAATTGTCAGCTAGAAATCCTGATCTATGCTTAAAAACTGATACACAGACTACTTTGAAGTTTAAATTGTTTCAGGCCACTGTAGTTCTGTATTTAACTTGGGTTGTAGACACATACATTTTGTGGTATTATTTTTGTAGCTGCCATTTCCAAAAATGGCTGATACACACATGTAGTATGGGATAACCCATGAATAAGTACATGTAGAAATCTTTTTACAGTCAGGAAGGATCAAAGAACTACTACCAGTAACATGAAGTTAGTGCCACTAATAAAAAGAAGGCTGAGGTGGATAGATCCAGGTTCAAAATTCTCCCTGACTTTGAAGCTCACTGGGAGACCTTTAGCCGTTAGTCATCTCAGATATTGCTGTTGTGAAGAAAAGAGAAGGGGAAACAAATACACCACCCCAACTTTGTCAGAGAAAAGGTAGGATAAGAATGTGGTGGTTTCTTCAATAACCAACAAAACCAGGGACAATATTTAACTATCTATTTAAAAAAATCAGACAAAGCCAAATAAATTTCTTAATGTGAGTTTATTGTCAAAAGTTACATAGTTTTCATGGTCTCATAAAATACATTGAGGCCCACTTGTATGTGTAGATTCTTCTTGTACACTATATTTGCACCTGGGCTTGGCCATTAGTTCTTTGGATGAAAACACAAGGCACTTAGATGGTTACAAAAGCACCACCTATATCTTTCACAGTTGGAGTCCAGTGGATTCAGTACTGTGCAGTCTTGTTCCAAAAAGGTAAATAATACTCGGATAGGAAGGAATACTCTTTTGAAATGTTGTGTAATGGAAAGTAAAAAACTCTTTCAGCATCTTTTTTGTGTATTTTGGATGTTTTGTTTTTGTGTTTTGGATACAGCATCTGTCTTTCTTCTAATTGTGCCAGGAAAAAATTAGGTAATGCAATCACTGGAATTGATGGTTGAAGCCATGCATTTGTAGTAGATCTGTATTCACTATCTATATATATTCAGTAGTACAGGGAACACATAGGTTTGGGAATGCCTTCCTTGGAGTACCTAGTTTATCGCTTAAACTTTGAATGGCCCAAAACTCTGCCCTAGGACCTCCCAGGGAGAACAGTAGCATATTTAGAGTCTCTCCTTTACTTTCATTTCTAGTTTATAATTTCAGTTATAATTTCTAATATAACCACAGGGCTCCAGCAATGACCATAGGAGTGGGGCTGGGCAAGGAGAAGCTTATTTACCTGGGAACAGATTGCACCCTTCTGGTGCCATCTATGTTAGTGGTCTCCTTAAATTTCTCCAATAAGATTGTAAGTGCAGTCATTACACTCTTCTCCTTTAACCTGTTGACTATATGCTTTCCTCTTCTCAATGTAGACCTTGGGTTGAATTTGGCTACCCTGGCATCCAGCCCAGCCTTCAGGGGTTCCCAGATAGCCATGCCCTCTTATCCAATACAACATCATTTAGTGGTCTCCTATCCTCTGAACAATTTCCTCCCTGAGTCTAAACGTTTGAAAGAGTACTCTTAAGGCTTAAAAGCCTACTCTTAAGTCTTAAAAAGGCATAAAAATATCCAGTAGCATCTTTGAGACCAACTAGGAAAAAGAAAATTCTAGTATAATAATGAAGTCAATTGTGCTGAAAAAGATTCCTCAATTTGCCATAATACGTCAGCTGCAGGGTGGGTCAAGTATAGTCAAATGGCATCCCATACTCCCACCCAATGTAAATTAGATATTTAGAATGTAAATACAATTCATTTTTTCTTTGGGAAAATTGTAAGACACTTTACTGTTACCAATCCCTGCCTGAACCCCTCTTATCTACATGACTCACTCACCTCCCCCCCCACCCCAGCCTCTGGATATCTTCATACTTTCTTCCTTTGATTCTGGCACCAAGCTAACCTAATTTTCATGTGATATGGAAAGCAGTTCACATGGTCAAAAGAAGCTCTGTGTACACATTGTTTTTCATAACTGTCCTTGGCTGCTGTTTAAGCCAAAGCGCTCTCTGTTTCCTTGAATGATGGCACTCAGTTCATCATGTGGTTGCAGGCTACTCACCACTGTTCTTCTTTATGGCTAGAGTTCCAACACTGTACACATTTCTCAAAGATACTACTATAAATATAAAGACACATACACTGTAGACCTATTCTGCCATCCCTCCACCAGCAACAGTTTATGGCTTTGTATCAAAACAAATACATCTCTTTGACTGGAAACCTATAGCTTTCCATTTATCCCAGGGGGAATGTGTGAAATTGACAGGACCAACCCTACCTTTAGGGAGAGTGAGGCAGCTGACTCAGGGAGCAGATTTGGAGTAACATGAAAGGCACCAGATTGTTAGCAATGTAATATTATTATATATTTTACTGCTAGGCAGATTCATGTGGGATTGTTTTTACCTCAGAGGCCAGGGTATCTTAATTGGATTTAGGCTCCATGCACCATGAGTTTTTGGTAGAGGGGTACCTTTGGGTTAGCCCTAGAAAGTGAAAAACCTGGATCTTCATAGCTGTAGAAGTGGAGATGTCTGTTCCTCGAGATGTTTTGGATTACTCTTGACATTATCCTTTACCATTGGCCATACTGGCAGAGTTAAGGCCCAAAAAATCTGGAGGACAAAATTTTACTGATCTCTGTTACAAAGAAAAAACTGGCACAACTTTTGTTTGCAGGCCATTCACAAAGTATGCATCCCTCTTGAAATTATACTGCAAACAGAACCTATGCACATGTCCCTCTTTTTTGTACAAAGTCAAGTGCTATGATCTCCCAATAACAAATAAGGACAGGCTGTCCATTTTGACCTCGGAAGTCTGGTTCAAAGTCATTGTGAGCTATTATTTGAATAGCTTGAGGTGAAATAATGTTCAGCTCAGCTTCCTGGAGCTGCATTTGAAATGCAATTAATTGACTGCTGTTAGTTGTCAATTAACATTTATTATCAATTAGTTCATCAAATTGATTAGTTGGCAGGACCTTAAAGCCTAAATGCACTCCTTTCCATTATAAATATGTCTATAAGAGTAAAAGCAACTTGCTAATTGACATCAAACTGAAATTGCTTATGTTGGTCAAGATACAGAAGAGCATGATATTTGATAAACCTTGTTCAATGTATTTTGCAGAAAATAACACAGTGTTTTAAAGGAAAGTGTCTTAAATGTAACTTGTTTATTTAAAAAAAAGTTATTGGAACAGGTGGCCAAGTTCAGATTTCATTCTCACCATTCATCTTGGACTGCGAAAAACACTAATAAAGATCTTTTAGTATATTGCATTCAAATTTCTGTTCCCTTTACAATATAAAGGATGTATGAATACAGCAGACAGCTGCTTGAAAACACATGTACTATGCAAGTTACATAAATCAGAGAGGTGGCACTGGCTACAATTCTCTACTGACTATAGACTCCTGACAAACCCATATTTGTTGCTGTATCTTGCTGGCAATTGCTCTTCAAGTCCGTTTGAATCGCAAAGTTATATCAGTTTCATACAGCTTTGTCATAGCTCCATTCTGGGATTTGCATCGGCACGAAGGACAAGAGATGCCTCTATTTGGGTATAAACAGGCTACAACTTTTATTCAGCTGTACAGGGTCTATTTGCAAACATTTTAATTAAACATACACTACTTTGTCACATGTGTATATGAAGGTGTAACCAACCTGAGTGGGTGGTCCCTCACATCATGTGACAAAGCATGCAAATAATTAACAACAAATAAATATTTTTCCCCAACCGGAAATGACGTCATATGTTGTCATATGACGTCACTAACTTAATGACGTCATGCAGTTAGCTGCTTACGTCACTTCCCTTAATTTTAATTTAGCCTAATTCACCCAACTTAAATTTAATTAGCCAGTTATTTTCCTGTGGGGAGGGGGTCGTTACCTGCCCCCACTACAATTAAAACCATACTCTCCAATTTAGACCCTTAATCCCCAAGTTGTGATAAAGCTACCATTGAATGATACAACCTATTGATTTCTACACAAATACAAAACTTGGCCAATATAATTATAATAACGGAGTCTTCCGTAACAAGACTCATACTCAACAATCTAATAACAATTTTAATCTCAGGGAGGGTGAAAAACCCAGGGGAGCAACTCTGGGGAAAAATTCCCTCCCAGCCCCCGAAGGCGACCAGCCTGAGCCTAAGAGTAACCTAACACCAAAACCTTAAATTAGGTGAGTGGGTTTGGTTGCTCAGCTGCAGCTCTAAAATGGCTGCTGCCACGTGGCAACGCAGGGCTATAAAGCCCTAAATCCCGCAGGAAATCTAGCAATGGCTCAGCACCACAAGATTTCCCAGCGTGCTTTACACAACACCTGACTGGTCAAGTGCACAGGAATCAAGGCGGGAATTGCTGCACGCTTAACCAACCAGGCGTCTCTTATCCCAAAATGGCCGGTGCAACAAACAGCCCCTCCTAATGAGTCAGGGGGGTGTCTTTGCACCAGAACAAAGGACAAGAGATGCCTCTATTTGGGTATAAACAGATCACAACTTTTATTCAGCTGTATAGGGTCTATTTACAAACATTTTAATTAAACATACACTACTTTGTCACATGTGTATATGAAGGTGTAACCAACCCAAGTGGGTGGTCCCTTACATCAAGTGACAAAGCAAATTAGGACAGATGTTTACATCTACAAATGAGAAAAGGAAAGCTGGAATTGTATTGTATGTTCAAAAAAGTTATAAAGCGACTGAACTATTTAAAGATCAAAAAGGACATTATTTAGGGGTGGAAGTACAGACAGAGGAAGGGAAATATCTCTTAGTGTGTATATACAGCTCCAAAGAAAGGCAAACTTCCTTCTATGCTAATTTAAAAGATGAAATTTTAAAAGTACATCAAGATGAGTATAATTTAATGTTACTTGGAGACTGGAATGGTGTAATAAACCCCCAGACGGACAGGACGTCAAAAAAGAAAATTAAACAGAACCAAGGGAAACTCCTGACATCCTCCTTTGATTTAGCGGAACAACTAAACTTAACTGATGTATGGACTGATCTATATTCGCAAAGTAAAGGATACACTTTTTTCTCAGAATCTCATAAATCACATTCACGAATTGATATGTTTCTTATTTCTGTCAGTATGAAGACTAAAATAAAAGAGATGGAAATTTTACCAAGGATGATATCTGATCATAACACAATCATACTAACTTTAAATAAATCATTGAAGAAAATGGAATGGAAAATAAATGATTATCTTTTAAATGACAAAAAATTTGTTACAAAATTGAGGACAAGCATTAGGAATATTTTGAGATCAATAATAAAACATCGATGAAAGCAAAGACGATTTGGGTAAAGCAGTAATACGAGGAATATTAATCTCAAGAGCCGCCGAGCTGAAAAGACAAAGAGAACATGAATTTAAATCTATGGAAGGCAAAATTAAACAGATTGAGGAAGAATTAATAGAAGACCCCACTAATGATAAGAAAGACAAACAATTGAAATATTAAAGGAATCAATTAGATAAGAGATTATCAGAAGAAATTGCTAAAAAGATGAAATTTATACGACAAAACTATTTTGAATCCGCAAATAAATCTGGCAAATGGTTAGCTTACAGATTAAAAAAATAAAAGGAAAAGAGATTAATTACAAAAATACAAGATGATAACAAGGTAGTCCATACTCAGCAAGAAATTCAGGATATTTTCTACAATTATTTCACAAAGTTATATGAGAAAGATGACATAGACTCTCTTGAAATTCAAAAGTATATAAATAAACAAGAAATAACAGAAATAACAGATAATCAAAGAGAAAGATTGAACAAGGACTTTACTGAGGAAGAGGTGGAACAAGCAATAGATAAGCTGAAACAAGATAAGGCCCCAAGACCAGATGGTTATACTGTTTATTACAAAACATTTATAGAGGAACTGAAAAAACCATTGTGTGACACATTTAATTGTATAACAAAAGAAGGAATCCCTGACACCTGGAAAAATGCGAACATAATATTGATTCATAAAGAGGGAAGAGATGAAACGCAAACTAAGAATTATAGACCAATATCCTTCCTAAACATGGATTATAAAATATTTGCATTAATAATGGCAGAACGATTAAAGAAAATACTTTTACAAATAATTAAAAAAGAACAATCGGGATTTTTACCTCAAAGGTATTTAAAGGACAATATAAGAACAATAATAGACGTAATTGAATATTATGAAAAAATAATGATAAAAAGTTGAGACTTATATTTCTCGATGCAGAGAAAGCATTTGATAATGTGAATTGGACTTTTATGATAAAAATATGTGAAAAAATGAAGATGGGAACAAAATTTTGTAATTGCATGAAAGAAATATATAGTGAGCAAACAGCAAGTTTAGTGATAAATGGAAATAAATCACAAAAAATTAACATTTGCAAAGGTACACGGCAGGGATGTCCGCTATCACCTCTTCTTTTTATAATGGTACTAGAGATACTACTAAACCAGATAAGGAAAAACCCAAATATTAGAGGAACGAAGATTAAAGGAAGAGAATACAAATTACGCACTTTTGCTGATGATGTCGTATTGATATCCAACAGAAAATGTTAAGGAAATGTTTAGAATTATAGAAGACTTTGGGAACAAGGCTGGATTCAAAATAAACTATGACAAAACAGTAATAATCACTAAAAACATGACCAAAAAAGAAGAAACAGATCTAGCTGAAAAAACGTAAGGTCGTAAATAAAGCTAAATATCTGGGGATATGGATATCTAAAAGGAATGTAGACTTATTTGAAAATAATTACAAACCTAAATGGAGAGAAATCAAGAAAGATATGACAAATTGGAGTAAAATTCAATTATCATTAACGGGAAGAATTGAGACGATAAAAATGATGATTTTACTCAAGCTTAACTTTTTATTTCAGAATATCCAGATAATACACAATAGACAAATATTCCAAGAGTGGCAAAAAGATTAAAGAGATTTTATTTGGAAAAATAAAAAGACGAGAATCAATTGGATAACAATGACAAGACAAAGTAAAGATGGAGGGAGGAATGTGCCAGATTTAGAACTCTATCATAAAGCTAATGCTTTAGATTGGTTATCCGAATGGGTAACATTTGAAGACCAGGATATCTTGAACTTGGAGGGATTTAATAATAGATTCGGATGGCATGGATATCTATGTTACGATAAAGACAGAGTTCATAAAGAGTTTCAGCATCATGTAATTAGAAGAAGCTTACTAAAAATCTGGAAAGAAGTTAAAAAAAACAATGTACACAAAAATACCCCTATGCACTTCACCACATGAAGCTTTTTTTGGGAGATGGACAGCTCTTCGAACTTGGTTAAAATATAGAGAGATACTGGAGAAGATTGAAAATCAATTGGAATTAAAAGCTATGTCAGAGATTCAACATTTAGATGACAAAATGCATTGGTTATTATATACACAAATAAAGGAAAGATTTAAAATTGATAAAAAGCTACAAGGGGTGGAAGAAGATTTGAAAGATATAGACAAAATCTGGCTAGGGACAAGAGAGAAAAGAGTAAGCAAATTATACAAAATGCTAATGTACCAAAAACAAGAAAAAGAAATAATATCAGATAACATGATTAAGTGGGCATCAGACATTGGCAGGACAATTATGGTAGATCATTGGGAGAAAGCAAGGAAAATGACAAGAAAATTTACCCGCTCTCAGAATATTAGAGAGAATCAATGGAAAATGGAGCACAGATGGTACCTTACTCTGGCTAGAATGGCAAAAATCTACAAACTACAAACAAATGAATGTTGGAAATGTAAACGCAATGTTGGATCATGGTACCATGTTTGGTGGAGATGTCCTAAAATGAAAATGTATTGGAAGAAAATACATATGGTGATTGAAGATATACTCAAAAATAGATTTGAATTATATCCTAAGCAACATTTCAGATCTCCAGAGAAGTACCATTGAAATGTTCCAAGAAGGCCTCCCAAACCTTCAAGTCCTCACGAATTCCCTTGGTGATCCTTATATGATGATGCGGGGCTGACACCCCTTTGGTGGCCCTATACAATCGTGCACAGAATGCTTGTCCTGGAACTATTACCTTACAAGCAAAATTTAACAAGCTTGTAAGGGATTGAAAATCATGAAGTGTAGCTTTTTGCTTCCCCATCATTATCATCAATCTAACCTGCTCTCTCATAGCCACAAGCTTGTCATTTGGTAAATGAGAAATGCCGGCAATGGTGTCCATCTCGATTCCCAAAAAGATAAGCCGTGTATCAGGACCCTCTGTTTTCTCTTCAGCTAAAAGGACTCCCAAATCAGCCATTAAACCATGAAAGGCAGCTAAAGTGTTGCTACATTTTGACAAATTTGGATTTCCAGCAAGCAGGAAGTCATCCAAATAATGTGTGATTGCAGTATTACCTGACCTCTTGACTGCACACCAATGAAGAAAGGTGTTAAACATCTCAAAGGCTGAACAAGAAATCGAGCATCCCATTGGAATAGCTTTATTGAAATAAAACTTTCCTTCAAACTGAAAACCTAAGAGGTCAAAGTCATCAGGGTGTACAGGGAGCAACCTGAAGGCTGATTTTATGTCACACTTCGCTAACAGTGGTCCCTTACCTAAAGCCCTAACCATCTTAACTGCAGAATCAAAAGAGGCATATTTAACTGATGTAAGCTTGGGATCAATGGCATCATTAACCGACTCACCCTTCAGGTAAGATAGATTGTGAATTAACTTAAATTCCCCAGGGGCTTTTTTAGGGACAACACCCAAAGGGGATAAATGAAGGGTGGGAATGGGCAGTTGATCATGAGGTCCTGAAATCCTACCCGCTGCAACCTCTTTCACCAGCTTGTCCCTTACGATATCCAGCAAATCCTTCATGGAACGAGCATTGGGCGCATAATGGTACTCCCTAAGACCTGAATAAGGGATGCAAAAACCTTCAGAAAAACCATGGAATATATAAGAGGCAGCATCCCTACTGGGGTAGGTCTGCAGCCATGTCACCAGTGCATCCAATATAATTGGTGACAGAGCTTTTCCCTCCTGGTGACGATGGCTGGGGTGTACCTCCCACTCCTGACCACTTGCCTCTATTACAGGAAGAGTCGGGGTGATTCCCCCCACAGGTGTTATATTTGTGTTCGAACCTGCAGGGTTGTCTCCTGCACTTATCTGAGTTATAATCCCAGCAGAGGCCAAATTGTTTCCTTTCTCCCATGCCAGGTCTCGCATTCTGCCCTCTCGGCTGTGTAACCATGGGCACAAACCCATTATCACACTGGCTCGAAGGGGAGGCCCCCACCATTAAGTCTGCCCACAGTTCAGACTGTACATGTCTCCAGGACTGCGAGCGGTCTTGGGCAGCCCTCATTCTAAACTGCTCATCATATTGCAACCATGCTGCACCCCTAGAATTATGATGGCAGTTGGTATAAGCTTTTATCATGATCTCCTGGTATTTAGAGAAATCAGGAGACCTATGAGGTTCTTTTTCTTCAATAACTCCCCTGTAAATAGTGAAACCCATAATCCAATTAACGAAATTGCGCTCCAGCTTAGGGCGTTTGAGCGCCTGAATCTCTTTAGGGAGGCTAAACACTATACCATCTTTTACCATGATCCTTGGTTCAGGATCCCTAAAAGTAAGAGAAAATAAATCAATATAATCCCCCTTCAAAATTCTTTCTTTGGTGGAAAGCGGAAGGTGTGAGCCCAGAGGAGTAGACATTCCAGCATATGGGTTGCATTCCGTAGCTCCATTAAATCCCAAAAGTGCAGGAGCACCCAAAGTAGACACCCTTAAGGTGTCACTAGCCAAGGCAGTTGTTGGCTGACCAGCCTGTACCCTGGAGTCAGGCACCTGGGAAACCTCAGGTGCCCTCACGGGTGCACCCAAAGGTATGGGGATGGGGCATTCCACCCCCAAACCCTGTCCAACTTGGCCACCTGGAGCCCATATTGAGGTGGGCCAACTCGCCTGTGAAGGGTTAACAGGAGACAAACCTGATGTTGAGGCTTGCTGGGACACATCACCAGCTGACTGCATAGGTCCCCCAAGTGTGGCCCCACAACAGCTCTGGTATCAGGGTGAGACGCAGCAGCAACTGCCTGTTCTCTTCTCTCCGCCTTGAAGGTTTGCTTCATTGCACCACCACCTGGAAGAACCACTCCTCCCAGGAGGTTATATAGATCTGCCACTGTGGGCTGATCGGAAACAGGGGCAGCCGCACCCTGAATCCTCATACCAGGAACCTTTTTTAAAGAGTTCCCACACATTGGCTATAGTTGGATGCCCAACCTCCATAGCCACAGCCACCATAGGACCATGAGTTGTATCCATTACCTGAGAGTCAGGTGCAGATTGAGGGGGCAGCACTTCTGTGTCATGACTAGCAGAAGTGCTGGCAGAGGTGCTGGCGGCTGTAGCCTGAAGCCCCGTTTTGGCAAGTTGATTGCTGACTGCGACACAAGCCTGCATCGTCTTGCCCAATTGTGCTAACTGAGCTGCAATCTTGTCATCCCTGCTGGCCGTATGTGAGGGCCTCTTTGAGGCAGAGTGACTAGAGCCTGGTGCAGCCATAGCTGTGCACCTTTTAGTTTGGGACTTGCTGCGGGGCATTGTCCTGCACAAGTGTAAAAACACAGGTCCTCCAAACAAGTCACCAGCCTCGGATGACCACCACCAGGCCCGAAGGCCACCCTTCCCGAGTCTCACAAAGAGACACTACAGCCAGGAAGCCTCACTGGCAACCACCAAAGGGAAGGTGTCCACGGGGTCCTAATCAGGCACCCCACCAGGAGACAAAAAAGTTGCCTCCTTACAACCACTCACTGCCGGGGAGAAAGTGTTAAGCCCTAGCAGGCTGTGCTTATCCAAAAAACCTTCCCCACAGCGGCAATGGGATCCCGACCTTACCAGTCCAGAGTCACCAGGTCACTGCTGGGCCTGGAATTGACTTCAGGGTCTGTGCACCCGGCAGAGAACCGCCTGTTGCAGCACCCGCCTCGGCCCGGTGTTCAATCAGGCCGGGTATTGGAGATGCCGCAGGCTGCCCTCCAAGCCCAAGGCAACCGACCTGAAGGCCTCGCCTGGCCTATCACACCAAAAGGCACAGGAGGTCCGAATTAATCACTCCTGACCTTGAAGAATAATAATAAGAGCAATGCAAAAGCTAAGAAAATTGCTAGGCCAGAACCAAGCAAACATCAAAAGAACGCAGCCAAGCGAAGTGACTCGCTCAGCTGCAGCTCTAAAATGGCTGCCGCCACGTGGCAGCGCAAGGCTATAAAGCCCTAAATCCAGCAGGAAATCTTGTGATGGCTCAGCACCACGAGATTTCCCAGAGTGCTTTACACAACACACAACACCTTATTGGTCAAGCGCGCAGGAATCAAGACAGGAGTTCCTGCGTGCTTAACCAACCAGGCGTCTCTTATCCCAAAATGGCTGGCACAACAAGCAGCCCCTCCCGACGAGTCGGGGGGGTGTCTTTGTATGTGGGATATCTATACAGAAGGCACAAAGATATGTTGCCAGGAGAGAACAATAAGGATTACATCAGTATACTTTTGTGTAGACAGGATACTTTGGAAACTATAGTTTAAGAAAATGGACTATACTAATACAGGAGAGGATTCTGAATCCTCACTGAACTACTATGTACTGCAAGATGCATTTTTAAGGTAGTTTCACCTGAACACTCTGCCGGTGCACTTTCACTTTTTGGCTGAGAACAAATGTACCTCCTTCCAGCAGTGAGTGTGGGTTTTAACTGTAAAAGTTACTTTTTGGAGTACTACTTTCAGAATCCTCTAGCTAGCATGGCGAGTGGCTGAAAATTCTGGAAGCTGCACTGCCTTTAATGTTGTGCCTTTCGTTTCTCTCTTCTTCAGACACAATTATCTACTGTAACTGAACAGAAGTATGCATGTTGTCCTCCCATGCTTTCAACAGGTTTGTTTTGTTTTTATGTTCATCTTAACCTGTTTTCTCCCTCCAAGTATCTAACATGCCTATTCATTTTGGTGTTTATTCATTGCCAATTCCTGCTTCTCCCAGCTTTTTAAACTGCTCCCTCTTCCCAATACTCTGGGCAAAGAGGGATGCATGAGCCAGACAAGTAGTATTCTGGATAGCAGAAGATGGAGGAAGTGGTTTCATAACTGTCCCACTGGGTGAATGTGGACAAGTCACCCTCAGTCTCTCAGTCTCTGAGGAAGGGAAAGACAACTCCATCTGAATAGAAACCCCCTGATAGGTTTGCCTTAGGGTTGCCATAAGTCAGAAGCAACTTGAAGACACAACACAACAGCAAGAGTGAATCAGTCATTACTCTGGACAACTTTGCTTTCCCCCCTCCCAATCTGCACCATATCTGGACAATATGTTGCTCAGACCACAGTTGCTCTTGGGTTGAATTACCTTGAAACATTTTTATTTTTTTTTTGCCTGTCCAAAGGCTGCGCGTTCCAAGTCTATGTGTCTCCTTGAGGTTTATTTCAGGCCTACATTAACAGTACACAGAATCTGCAGCAACACAAAAGCAGGTCTCTAGAAGGGATTGACTTTGCTCCCAAGCAATGCAATTGTTGTTACATAAGCCACATCTCAGAAGCATGATTCTTCCAGAGCATTGCTGTATCAGCATGATACAAAGAACACCCATTTGTGCCTGAAATGTTGGAAGTTGTTCTAGTTTGACCAATCTCTTTCTTTCAAAAAAGGGGAGGGTGGGTTGGGTGAATGGGGAGGAGAAAAGAATTCAGAGCTGGTAAAATGGTTTTTTGGATTGTAGCTCCTAGAATTCCCAAACCAGCATAGCCACTTCTCATTCAAGCTGGAGAATGCTGGGAGCAGTGGTCCCAAACAGTTAACTTTTCTAACTTATGGAACAGCTTATTTATTTCAGCATCACATTATTCATGTTCTACTGAGGAGCTAAGCTTTCAGTTAAGGAATATGACTTGGTGGGAAGGGTGCTCTCATTTGGCATAAGAGAAAAGATAATGAGCAGTTTATTATTTGTACACCATTAACATTTCCACATGGCTTTCAAAGGTAGTAATCCCCCACCCCACACACACCCATGTCTACCCTCTGCATCCAAAACTCAGTGGCATGGTTTTGATAAATGGGCAAAGTAGCTATTTGTTTCCTGTGGACATGAATTACCTGAGCTGAAGGGTTATTTGTTCCCCATGCCATTGTGAAAAGCTTGGCTATTCCTGCCTGCCCCCTCCAAAAAAGACAGAGAGGAAAAACACCCTGTGACCTAAATATGGCTGAAAGACACACCATGTGACCCGCTTAGTGCTGCCTGTCATGGCCTGGAGCCACAGCAGGAACTCTATTAGTGGGAACAGCACAGATGCTACCAGATGGCCAACATATTGTCCAGAGATGACCCATGTATAATTGCAGAAAAGTTCAATACATTCAGGTTTTGAATTTAATTGCATTGACCACCTTAGCTTCTGAGGCTGCTACTGCTGTACAATTTAATGTATTTAAGGTGGAAACTTGCCTTTTCTTTCTCTCTCTCCCCCTCCTTGCCTCTCTTTCCTCCTCCCTCCCTCCCTATCTCTGCATGCAAGGAATATTCAAGTGCTGCTTTTAACTCCACCAATTTGTATTGTTCTGTGAAATTTAACACCTGAATGGACAGATGTGAGCAAAGCTGTTGAAGAATCAGAGAACTTCCTCCTTCGCTCTCTTCAGTCCAGCTTCGCTTCTCTTAGGATCTAATTCAGCAGTACAACTTTCCACCTCAGAAGGAAGGACTGGGGCAGGGCAGGGGAATAAATCCCATGATGTGATATACTCATTGTTCAGTCTGTGATGGACTGCCTAGACTGAGGATTCAGTTCAGGTGCTCCTCTCTGCAGAGCTCTGAAGGTCACTGGCCTTCACATGATTATTGTAACGATAAAGGAGATATGACTGGCAAACTACTGGTACAGTGGAAAATGTCATTAATAATACTTTTGGTTTTCAGGATCAGCCCCATCATTAGGCAGAGGGAGGCAACTGCCTCAGGTAACAACCATGGAAAGACAGCAAATCATTAGCAATTTGTTATTGCTGTGCTTCTACTGTCAGGGATTGTGAGAAGTGATTGTGCGATTTTCTGCCTCATGAATGAAAATGATTGGGCTTAATCTGCATGGATTAGTTCTTTCCCCTGAAAATTTCTTCTCTGTCTCAGGCAGCAAAGTATCTTGGGTCAGACATGATAGGTTCATATGAGTATGAACTGATGAATTTGAATTGAAGAGGCTGTTGTTCATGTCACATGCTGTTTCTGTCCCTCCATTCCTTTGGATGTCAAAAGGAAAGACAATGAGAATACCCTGGTTTCCTGCCTGATCAGGGTAACATGTGGACAGTGGGGAGAGGAGAAGGCCATGTTTTTGACTTCAAGGTCCATATGGCCTATCTAGGGCTGCACATACATCTACATGGGCACACAAACCTTCTCCCCCACAAACAGCTCTGGGAACAGGGATGGGGGGGGGGGCTACTGAGATTTGGGAATGGTGGGCTGGAGATTGTTGGAAGGTGGTGAAAGCCACCACTAATATTTCAATGGAGGCTGCTGTCTCTCTGCTGCTATAAATCACAAGGAAACTGATTTCAGAAGCATTGCTTGTAGGATGGCTGGAAGGTGGAAGAACTGAAACCCATTTCCAACCACTAATGGTTCTCCATTGAGATCACTGCCTGCAAGTTGCTGTTAGCAATGCTGAAGGAGGAGATATACATACCCTCGACATTTTACCTATGCCTGATCAGCTGGGCTGGGAGGAGAAGTGGGTGTATGGAGAGCAACTGCGGGCTTTGTTGTTGTTAACTGCCCTCATGTTGGTCTCCCTATGGGTAAGACATCTCCAGCACACACACACACCCCCCCCGCCCAGCTCCTGCAAACTCATATTCGTGGTCTCTTTAATAAAGTCCATCCATCTAGCATGTGGCCTTCCTCTCTTTCTTTTTCCCTTCACCTTTCCTAACATTATTGTCTTTTCCAATGATTTATGGCTTCTCATGATGTGTCCAAAGTATGACAGTCTAATGTCCTTTGCAGACTGCCAGAAATAGTGCAAATTGAGTCCACTTTAAGGGTTAGGGTTAGTGCTAAGGAATCATGGGAATTGTTATTTTTCTGAGACATTGAGCCTTCTCTGTCAGAGAGCTCTAGTGCCACAATAAAATACAGTTCCCATGATTCCCTAACCCTAACCCTAACCCTTAAAGTGGACTCAATTTGCACTATTTCTAGCAGTCTGCAAAGGCCCTAAGCCAGGGGTCAGCAAGTTTTTCTTACCTGGGGTCGGTCTGCTGGCCTCTAGGTCTTCTGTGGGCCAAGGGTGGGTGGGGGAAATGGCGGTGCGCATGCTCACGTGTGTGCGCGTGGCCCCGCTGACCCCTGCCGCCACTGCACACGCCTCCGCTGCACTGCCGCAGTAGCCATTTTGTTTCCCAAAATGACGGCCACAACTCATTCACGCATGTGCAGGAGTACAAACAAATCGCGGGCGCCATTTTGGAAAACAAAATGGCAGCCGCGGCGCGCACGGAGGTGGCGGCGGGGGGGCGGCCCAGAGGCCTCAGGGGGCTGGACCCAGCCTGTGGGCCATAGGTTGCCGACCCCTGGTCTAAGCCTTGTCATCTTGGCTTCTAGGGATATCTCTGGCTTGATCTGTTCTAGGACCCATTAGTTTGTGCTTTTGGCTGTCCATGGAATCCTTGGCACTCTTCTCCAGCATCACATCTCAAATGTATTGATTTTCCTCCCATCTTCTTTCTTGACTATCCAGCTCTCACATCCATATATGGTAATAGGGAATACAATGGCTTGTATGATTCTGACTTTTCTGCTGAGTTGTATGTCTTTGCATTTTAGGATCTTTTCTGGTTATTTCATAGCCGCCCTCCCCATTCTTAATCTTCTCCTGATTTCCTGGCTGCAGTCCCCATTCCGATCAACATTTGATCCCAGATATGAGAACTCTCTTACAATTTCTATTTCCTCATTGTCTAGTTTGAATGTGTGTAGATTCTCTGTGGTCATTATTTTTGTTTTCTTTATGTTCAACAGTAAGCCTGCCTTTACACTTTCTACTTTGATTGTCCTTAGCGGTTGTTCCAGGTCTATTAATATGGTGTCGTCAGCATATCTCAGATTGTTGATATTTTCTTCCTCCTATTTTCACTCCTCCCTCTTCCATGTCCAAAAACTGTAGGTTAGAGATTACCTGTATGTCTCCTACATTGTGTAGACATTGCCACTGTGCCCTGGAGGCCTGGTGGCCCAGTGGTTAAATGCTGGTACTGCAGCCACAATATCATGAGTTCAATCCCCAAGCTTCACAGATGACTCAGCCTTCCATCCTTTCATAGGCTGGTAAAATGAGTACACAGCTTGTTGGGGGCAATTGGTTTACAGATTGTAAACCACTTAGTGAGTGCTGAGTGCATTTGTAGTTGTATAGAAATGTAAATGCTGTTGCTTGCTATGCTGATGTTACTGCCAGGAATAGATATGGTGCTCACACAAGTGACAACAATTCCGGTATATATACATATATAGGAAGTAGGATTACAGCTGCTGGCACCATTATTATTCCTACATGTATTTAACATTGCATGCATACAGAGGAGATGCACATAAAAACATATGTATATTGTCCCCAATATCCATATCCACTATGCATACCCGTAACGGTGGTGTAGGTGCAACCAGTGGCAACTGATGGGACAGTTAATCCATTCTGGATTTTAGTCTAAACTTTAAAAGAGTTCTCCAAGTACAGAACCCTGTCACAAAAGATGTTCAGGACCTTGGACAGCACCTTTAATTGGACCCACTGATAATGGAAGCCACTGATACAGAAGCCACCAGTTGGATGTAGTGTGTTACAGCATCAGCACTGGTTACCCACAAAGTAAAGATACTTGGGATAATATTCAAAATACTCTTTGCAAAACCAACATTTTGAATGCTGCTATCATGGATAGCTATATATTTGTTTCTGACTGCACATCTAGACTAGTTCCCTTTCACCTATCTTCTAGAGGTGTTGGACTGCAGCTCCCAGTATTTCTGGACACCAACCATGTTGGCTGAGACTAATGTTCAGTGAAGTCCAAAATGTCTGGGGGTGTCAGGTTTGAGACGGTCAATGCAAACCTTCATGATACAAGATAACAGCACCCAATAATATCAATATTGACTAAGAAACAACTTAAATTCTCTCCAAGAAATACTTCCCAAGGAATAGCGGCATTTAAAATGTTAAAATGAAGAAAATCTTTTAAAAAAAGAAAAGAAAGGAGGACATTTCTTTTACATTCATGAAATTTTAAACTGTGAGTAGTTTTACTTCAGTTATCTGCCAGAAACATTGTATTGATTCAGTGTGTGTATAAGAATAAAGCAACTGACATTTACATATAATATTTATTATTTATTTATTTTCTTTCTTTACTTACTTTCCTTCTTAATAGGAAATGGCATTAACCTAAAGAAATAATGAAAGCTTGCTTTAGTGCACCCATATCACTCTTTGCACACTGCATGCTTTAGCAAACTGAATGCAACCCCCTCTGCACATGTTTTTGATTTGATCATTGCCTTTTGAAGGGTTTGGGGCCCCCTGCCTGCTGTGCATTGTGATGGGGGATATTTCGGTTCCATATACAATAATGATAACTCGACATGTAGCCGATGAGAAGCGTTCCAAGTGAATAGGGCCGACAGATCATTTCACTCGTCACCAGCAAGTCCCCTTTTACTAATGTTTCTTTTGAGAAGCTTGCTCTCCTTGTGACTTGCTTTGAAGATGATTGGACAGGTTGATTGTATTTGCATCACTTTTGTTAAAAGTTAAGGCCTGGTGTGGATGGTGAGACAGGCATGGCATAGGCCCTCGCACAAAAGACCAAGAGGAGAAACAAGTAAATGTTCTTGGCTTCTGGCCCAGTTTGTTTCTTTTCCTTTCCCCTTAAGCTATGATTGCTGGTGTAAAAAAAAGAAGGCTATCTTTTCTGGTTGTAGAGCCAGATCTTACAGTCTTGTGTCCAACTCCTCTCTTGCTTTGCCTCAGCAATGCTACTGCTCCTGATGCTCTTGCACAGCCTCTTGTTCCTTCTACATAGCTCCTAATCTGTACCAGGATCAGGAGAAACAGAACAGAGAGAATGCTGTCTACTCTTTCCTCCAAAGAGCCTCATACAGGCCAGCTCTTTCCAACCAAATCTGTTATTAGAATCCTTCTTCTCATGATCACAGGGATCCTCTGAAGAACTTTCAGTGCCTCCCAATGAAAAAGGGGAGTTACTTGGATATGCATGCCTGCACATGTGCAAACCATGCAGCCCCAACCCTTGAGGGAGTATCATATGTGGTTCTTGAGATTGAAATGGTTGCATACTCCTGCCTTGCAACATTCATTACTCCCACAGGATTTCAAGTTTGGTAAAGAACAACTGGATTACATATGTAGAACCACATGTGGTATGTAGTTGGATGGCAAGACAGAGCCAGGCAAAACTTTAGAGTGCCTTGTTTGGGGAGCCAATCAGGATCTCATAATCATAGATTTATAGAATCATAGGGCTGGAAGAGATTACAAGAGCCATCCAGTCCAACCCCCTGCCATGTAGGAATACACAATCAAAGCAAAATCTGTAATTTATTAGCATCCTCTATGGGTGCTTGACATGACACAGTTTTATTAGTCAAATAGGTGAAACACTGGTTGATTGGTAACACACTCCATAGCATGTGCCTTTCTGTAGCATGTGCTCAGAGCAGGACAAAATGTGGAACCTCTCATGCCCCCTACTCTGGGATAAAACTGTAGGGGACAAAATAGTGTTTTCCTATCTTGGAGTCACGCAGCAGCTGGACTATTGGGTTAAAACAGGATACATGCTACCCAACCCCTCCATGCCCCCCCCCCCCCGTGGGGGGGAAACTAGAAAACTACAACAAAATTATGATTGATTGATTGACCTCTAGACCTGGTTCATCTGCAGTGCCCAAAATTTGTCTCTTTGACCATTTGAAGTTACCCACCCTAGTGAAAGAGGCCTGATCTGAAGTTACCTTTTTGCTTTCCCGCATGTGACACACACTGAACAGAAAAAGATTGCTGAGTACATGGTCCTTCTTTCATGGAATGGCTAGACTATCCTGGGAACTGAATTGGGTTATTTAATGTATACTTCTAAATCAGTCAGCTGATGTAAATTACTTATAGAATTGGAAGAATGCAGCCCATAATTCTATTGTATCTTGGTGCCAATTCACAAAGTATATAAAATATGGTATCTTCTTATCCCCACCTTTCCACCAATGACCTTAAGGTGACAGAGATGAGGGTTCTCCTCCTTCTGCTTTGATGTCTCAAAAATGTAAGAGATCTGATCTTCTCCTGGTCCACCATGAAAGTAAGCTTTGAAAACAATTGCTAGTTAGCATTTGATTCCCAAAATGAAACTGCTATTGATGTTTTAAGTGAGATATGCCCACTTATTTCAGTGCAGCCTAGTAACTCCTCCTCATGAAGTTTTGCAAGTTTTTGTGTGGAACCTTGTCAACAACAGCTCAAACATCTTGAGTAGTAAATGGGACTATTCTGTTCAGCAGTGATTTTATTACAACCACAGGAAGAGGCCTTCTATTTGAGACTGTTCATTTGTCAGAGCATGGATTACAATTTTATGACCTTTTCTTCTCAGCACCCTTCTCTTTTACTGTTCAAGTGTTTTGTAATTACCTTCCAAAGAGGTTGTGGAGTGGTCCACCTTAATTTCAAATAGGTACCCTTGCAATTATGTCAGCTACTTAAATTTATTTGCAGACAGTCAATTCATATTGATCATAACTTGACCTTACAGTGACCTTGAGCAAAGGTACTTTGCAACTCTTATAGATATTGTGATCAATACCGGTGAGTAATTGACTGTACCTAGTTACTGATAAGTGAAGTTTTTTTAAAAGGTACACTATTTTCAGAAACAAAGATAATAACAGCTCATTTAGTCAACAGCTTGTAAAGGTTTCATATTGATGTGTGAAGGTATAATGACAACCCCTTGCTTTTACAAATGGTGCAAAACAATGGGGTACAAAGATACAGGAGAGAGACTCATTATTTCCCTAATTTCAAAGGCAAAATTTCATGATATTTATGACAAAGAACACAGAGAACAAACACACTTTGCTTCACTTGTTGTCAATGGTGCATGTCAAACTGTGCCTCTTTTCTCTATCCATGAGGTGGGTCTGGTGAAATAAAATGCAGTATTGTCATTATTCTACATGGGAAGGAAGATGCTTTATACATATTAACTTCAGCGTTGCTCTCTTTTGGAAGTTGGAGAGTGAATGAAACTGAACCTCCCCAGGTATGTCTGACCATAATCACAAGAAAGTATTCTGCTTGGTCTCAGCGCATCTGCTACATGTTGATATGTTTCTCCCTCCCCTGCCGAAAGTTTAAAAGAAAGGATGTTAAAGAGCTTCTCTCCCTGGCTGTTCCTTTCACTTTGCCTAAAACTCCACTGGGCTATGTGCTACCAATTCAGACTTGAGGAAGCAGGCAGAAAGCCTTGTGATTTTGAGCTGCAAATTTGAGCATCGGAACACAGGAGCTGACCTCCTAAATGCTATGCACTCCCAAGCTGCCCTGTTTCATCAGGGGAGTGATTATGTTCAATAAGGTAGGTTTGCTTCTTTCCCCAACCCTCTCTAGCAGACTGTTGTTACTGCTATTGCTGATGCATGGAACCAAACAGTGTATATATCACATACAGAGAGACAAAGAGAGAGAGAACAAGCATAGAATAAAAGAAAAGCTATTAAAAAGGTAAAAGAATATGCAACTCTCACTAGGCTGTGAACAACAACACAGCTTAGGACCTTGTGGATAACACAGTGGTTTGTGCACTTTCTGTTAATTTGAACAAACATAGCTAGTTGGGGGGGGGGGGCACTACGCAAGGGTTCACACAGTAAAGAATCTATTGCCCTCAGCCAGCTATTAGAATTCATGGAAGGCTATTTTGTGAATGCAATCAGGGTTAGAGAAACAGGCCAACATCCCCATTGACTGGGGGCATTACCCCCAACTAAGTATTCTGCCCTCCCAGTGAAATTCCCCTTAGGTCCACAAATTGTTAGCACCACAAAACTTCAAACTTCAGTAGAGCATCTACAAATAAGTTTAGGCATCCAAAGTAAGGGGGGGGGGAAGTTAGGGGAATGTAAGAACAGCAAATAGAAGAGTTCTAGGTGTGAATAATTTTTAATGTCTCCCTCTCTGCAGTGCAAGAAACTTGAGAACTGAAGAAAAGTTTCTTCGGGGGCAGAATTCTTACTTGAGGTGGACAGTGCCTTCATTTTACATTCCTGTAGTTACACCCTGAGGTAGCATGGGTTTGAGCATTGGACTACAACTGTGGAGACCAGGGTTCAAATCCTGGCTTGGCCATGGAAACCCACTGGGTGATCTTGGGCAAGTCACACTCTCTCAGCTGCAGAGGATGGCAACGGCAAACACACTCTGAACAAATCTTGCCAAGAAAACCCCATGAAAGGTTCACCTTAGGTTTGCCATAAGCTGGAAATGACTTGAAGGCACACAAGTAACAAAGTTACACTCCTGCTGCTCCCTGAAAAAGGACATCATAAGAAGTGGTTAGAGGTGTGTTCTGTGGCCACAGGGGTCACATGCCCTCCAGCTGTCCATATTTAGGAGTGACAGTTCTGATTCTCTGTTGTCCCATCTTTTTAGCTACTTTTATTATGTCCCAGTTTCTCTGTCTTCCTCCTACTTTGTCTTCAGTTTACTTCAGTTACTGCAAAGTCAGTTCAAAGTGCAAAAGGAGTTGCACTCAAGTGCACTCAAAAGCTTAGTAGTGGGGAGAGGAGAGGCGGGAGTAGAATCTGACCTTTCCCACTGTGCTCAGGCAAAAGCAAACTGTTGCAGCATTTCCTCCTTTGTCCATTCTTCCTCATTAATAAGGATTGCCTTCTTGACCACACTGATGTTGCTCAGCCATATGTGTCAGTTTTCATCTGTGAAATGTTGGAGAGCATAATGCCATTCCTTATGCACATTTTTTCCACTTCTCAGTTGGCAACTGAGTGCTGAGTGCATTCTTCCTGGGGATACATTATCCACAGTTGTAGACCCTTTATGTATTGCATTTATCATGTAGTATGTGTTCTGTCAAAGTATTTAGGAAGACTGAAAATACATCCTTATGTGACAGAAGTGGGCTCTGACCAAGTATTTAGGAAGCCTGAAAATATATCTTTATGTGACAGAAGTGGGCTCTGACCAGCTTGAAAAAAATTCTAGTTCTGATGTTTTCTTGTTTCTGTTCTTTTTTCTCTCTCCTTATGCTGCTGCCACTATTTCTCTTCAGAGGCAGACCTAGAGACCATTATTTGTGCCTTCTTGTAAAGAAGGCCAGACCTCTTACAATGCACTTTTGTGGGGATTGCTCCTTGTATAAGCTTTAGCCAGTGGAAATGCGTTGCTCCCCATTTTTATCCCAAGGTTTGCACTGGCTGATTTATATCCCAGCCTCCATGCAAGGGAGTGTTAACTAAAAGCAATACAGAGTCCTTTTCTAAACTCTTGACCTGGACTCTGATCTATGCTTGTGTTGATTGTATCTTTCACAGTCTGTTTCTTAAGTCTGTTATTCCTTGGTAGCAGGTGGAAAGTGCCATCACAGATCAATTACCCAAGAGTTTTATACCCCCTCACCTTGAGCATAGTAAAGCCATTCACATGTGTGCCTAGCATCCTTAGTCCACGTGTAATTTGTCTCATTTGAGAAGGACATGTACATTGTTTATATGGAGACTTTACACCTTATATCACAACTGTTTTCTGACTGCATTGATAACCTGGTTCTAAAATTATCTTGATAAGCTGCATGGCACAGATCACTGTTTGCATGCAGATAAGGAAGGACCTAGATACAAGACTAATACATAAGCAGACACAGGGAACCTTAGACAAAATGGAAGAAACAACGGCATTGGCCAAACTTTGTCTGATCTTCCCATGAATGGTTGTTAGTCAATCAGAAGGAAACATTGCATACCTTTCATCACACCAAGAGTACAGTTGTTGTTGTTGTTGCTGTTGTTTTAAGTGAAGAAGTCTCACTCCTTCAACAGCAAGCAAAAAGTAACACTGGTAAAGATGTGGAAATCAGACCAGTTCAGAGGTGGGTAAAGGCCCTGATTTGGAGAACCCATCATGCTTCCCACCCCACCCCACAATTTTTAAAAAATTAAAATAAAAATTTAAAAATATTGGAAATTTTGGGGATCCTAGACAGGATCCTTTTCCCAACTGCTCGGAAAAAAGGGGCTTTTCCTGGGTTTAAAACAGCCTGAGCAGGGAGAAACTGAACATTTTTTTTAAATGCAAAAGTTTATTTGAAATTGCAAAAAATATGTGTGCTGATGGACTTTGGACCTACTGGTCTTGTGGGGGTAGGGGTGGTTATACTCTTTCCACCCCAGCTTTAGAAAAAAAATATCCATAGCATTTTTATTGTTGGAATAGATTTGGAACTCATTCATATCACACAATTACAGCACTATGATTCCACTATAACTGCCATGGCTGTCTTCTGGGGGTTGTTGTTTGGTCAGAGGCACCAGAAGAGCTCTCTGGCTGAGAATTTAAGGACCTCTCTAAAGTGTAAATCCCAGGTTTCCATAGGATGGAACCATGGCATTTAAAGTAGAACACCGTGTTATAATTGTGTAGTATGAAAGGTCCCCTGGTGTTAGTAAAAGATATGGAATTGAGGCAAAGGACCCAATAAGGGAGCACATGTCCCTCCAGATGTTATTGGATTTCTCCCATGCTCTGTCATAATTGGTTGTGCTGTCTATGGCTGAGGGAGTCCAAGAGCATCTGGAGGATCACATATTTCCCAATCTAGATAGCAGGTAAAAGTTTGCAATTAAGGCTGCACTCCTATATGCACATGGGAGTAGGCATTATTGAAAATGGCCTTTGTTCTGAGTAAACATGGTGCAGTCTTCATAATATCCCTCTCTATCTTAATGGGTCAGAGTTTTATTTGATCTGCCCTAGGTTTGAGCATGATAGCCTTTTTTATTGTTTTTGCAGTAGCTCTTTATTTAATATAACTTATCATTATGAATTCATTTAGTATCGATTGCAATAGCTCTCTGATAATAAAGAATTAATTTGGCATGCTAGGTATGTCATATGCATTTATAAAAAAACTGAAGTCATTCAGAATTAATTAATATGGCGCAGTTATATCGAATTTGTAATTTTGCTGTATTTTAATACATCTTTCTCTCTCCCCCCTCCCCTCCAGGTTACAGCCCACTCATGTAATGTATCTGCTTTGGGGATTTCTTCATTTGTATGGAAAATGTTTCCAAGAGTAACTAAAATCTACAATGTTGTACACTTGGGTTTCCTAATGACAATGTGGCAGTGGAATGGTGTCTAATATTCCAAGAGTGCTGAGGGACATGGAGTCAGCAAGAGACATGTTGAAGCAACTGGATTGGATAGGTTTTCCCACCTGCTTGATGGGTCTAATGTGAACAAAGGTAATTTAAAACTAACCATTCTCAGATTTCCCCCTAATCAAACAAGAAGACACCTGTGCTGATAGAGACAGAGACTGAAATTACCTGCTGGTTCACAGTCTCTGCAGAAATGTCAAAATACACTTATAGTTAAATGAGAGTCAGTGAAAAGCTGGTAATTTCATTGGACACCTTGTCTTATTATATCATTTGCAGATGGCATGTCAGAAATGTCTCCATGGTGTTGGATCTAATCAAGATGGAACATGACATTATCTGATATCATCATAATGAATGGAGATGGTAATTACAATGTGGCTAGGATGTAGTAAGGAAGTGACTACACTTTTTAGTTAGAGAAAAACTATTGGATTCCCATTAGACCTATGCTTCTCAAAAGAAGGGCCAGAGCCTTGAAGTAGATTATGGAAGATAACTGAATTAGGTGACTGGCTTTAGATTGGATGATTCCAACAAATGAAATGCTATCAGGAATTTTTGGTGGCTTAACAAAATAGCCTTTTTGTTGGAACATTTTCATAACTAAATTATCTATATATAATAATTGGCTGGAATTATGCATCAGTTACTTAATTAACTATGCTTAACTAAGTAACTTCTCCTGGTTTAACCCTCCCCCCAAAACCTGACAGAAACGTCATTCAACCATGTTCTGATAACCAGCAAATGGGACCTCCTTCTCCCCATACAGTTGGGGGTGGTTTTAGCATTGTGGCAATAGTGTGAAATCTAGGTAACTGTTTCATATTCAAAATTTCTACTTAGTCACAATTTTGACACTACTGCCACAATCATAACTTCCCCACAATCTAGTTTATTGAACATCAACAGCATAGAGAGAGGCCAATTATGTTGGTGACTGAAGCATGGTTGAATGAATTTTATGTCAGGTTTGGCTGGGGGAGTTGAACCAAGAGAAGTTACTTAGTTGCTGATAATGGAATTCTGGCCATTATAAATGAATAAATATAAATTTACTTCCCATAAAACATCAGTGGAATTCAAATCCTTACCAATGTAGCTATGTTCAAGAGAGGGAGGGAAGAGAAAGTGCTTAGCTAGCAGGGGGCAGAGTTATGTTTGGCCACCTAACTGGTGCCTGACAGGTATGGCAGCATGCCCTGTAGAAATCTCAAGAACTTTTACAATGACCTGGAAGCCAACTGTGCAAGGCAGCCTGGCATGCTTCCATGTACAAATGAAGAAAATGTAGAATGTAAATAAATAAGGAACTACATAAAATAATTTCAAAATCACTATACAACAGGAAAGTCACATTAAATGATATAAAAACACAGAACAATACACAGGTTACATGGGAATAGCAGACAATATCCTTGATTGAATACCCTGAAGCCATGCCATTAACAACAGAACAATACCTATTCAACACAGAACAACACTCAGTTCACCTGGGAACCACTCCTCCCTACCCAGGGTCTCACAGTATATATAGACCCATTCCCTTCCATTCCAGTTTTCTCTGAAGATGCTAGCCACAGATGCTGGCGAAACGTCAGAAAGAAACTCTTCTAGAACATGGCCACAGAGCCTGAAAAACCCACAAAAAACTAAAGATATAAAAACAGTTAGGACACCCAAAATGGTAATTCATATCATATATAAAAGCTTTTCCAGCCTCATGACTAACTGAAAAACTGCACTCAGACAAGTTTTCCTTGAGGTGGAATTCCACAGGTGGAGGGGTGCATGGAGAAGGCTTTGCTGCACAGATCATACCTTTTGGCTGGGAGGCATACATATGTGGATACGGAGTTTGTTGACCTGATCACCTGAATACATTCTAATGAATAAATTGAATAAGTGGATTGTATTTATGTGCATACATTGGCATTAGCATGCATGATGTGTCCTAGTGTCCCACCATGTGCAAAACATGAATGTTAGCTCAGAAAAAATCCTCTTGTACATTTAAAGTGGGGGCAGGAAACTGTGCAAAATCCAGGGGGCAATTTTCCACTTTAAGCTGTAAGCCTAGCCCCTCAGAGTGCACCAAAAAACCTTTTTTGTTTGTTTCCATGTTAAGATTATTTACCTGAATATCTTTCTGTGATGTTTCACTCTGAACTCTGTTCCCAGGTCATATATGCAAAGCTTGAATAGCAATAACCAAACTCCTTGCACTGGACATGAATTGATCATCAGGTCAAGTGGAAGATTACTAGCATGAAATCCTCTGTATATCCTACATCCTATTCCTCTGAAATATATTTTACATTGCAAATATCTGCAATATTGTATAAATACTGAAATATTTCTTTCCATAGAATTGATTGAAGCTGACTGAAGACCTGAATTTGATCATTTGGGCTCAAGCTGTCCATTAGGTGCATTTGTAGAATCACAGTAGTTATAGATGGACTGTTCTCCTCTGCATAGTACATTTAAAAAACAACAACATATGCTCTGGTTCAGAAAGAGCCTGGAAAACATACTTTTTAATATTATAGCTTCCAAAGTCCCCCAGCTAACACTGCCATTGGCTATGATGGCTGGAGTATTCTGGATGTTGTAGTAAAAATTTCCCCCCAAAATCTATATTTATAATATCTGAAGGTATTTAGTAGTTCATCAAGGGTCACTTCACTTCTCTGAAGCTTTTGTCTGTGTATGATATGAAAATCCATGTTACCCTCCCCCTAGTAAAAATACTGTACATTACTTCACTTTGACTCACTCACTCTCTCTTTTTCTGTACAAAAAATATTTATTTTAACACAATTTTCTATTTAAACAAAAATAGCAGCAGCAATGTATGTGAATGCAAAAATATATTAAAACATATATGACAACAGTTTCATAATATTGAGGTGACATATATATATATATATATATATATATATATATATGATGCCCTGGAAATGTGATATCTCAGTATTATTACAATGTGATAATATTATTACAGTAATGTTACACTTGCTCCCATATAAAGGTATTATATATATATATATATATATATATATATATATGCAAAATGAATTGTTACCTATATTTTTGTTATACAAATAAATCTTATATCCTCTAAATATTTTGTATTATTACAAGCTCTCAGATATAAGAGTCTCTGATGACATATAATCCTGTATATTTTCTCTGTCTCATGTAATTCTTGCTGTTCTCCACAATCAACTTTTCTTAATTTAAGCTAGACATTATCATAACCATCCATTACTGTCTTCCATTCTTTCAGACAAAGCTGTGAGGCTGCTGACTGCCTGCTCATAAACTCAAGACACATATACACCCTCAAAATTAACAGAGACTACTGTCATAAAGGTGAACAGGAGTTCCTTATTTGTGCTATTGGAAGCAATAATGGAGATTTACAGTTGTTCAATACTGGAAAGGATTTCCCAGAATGCTGACTAACTTAACAGCTTTGGCACTTATTGATGCATCATCTGAAAAAACACTGGTTTATTAATAAATAGATTCATTGGAGTGAAAGATGGCAACAGAGCTGGGAGAGAAAGACACGAGTATAAGGAAAATAGAAATCAAGGAGCTGTAGAGGGCAGGGCAGTGATACACAGAATACTGTTCTTGGCCAAAGAAATTTGTCCTGGGGATTAACTTCAGGACTGATAGAGAAATGGAAGTCTATGCAATGAAAATATTTGAAGATGGGAAGAGATGCTACAGAAGATTGAGAGTACAGATGATAGTCTCACTGCCAAATCCAGTGCACATTTATGCACTCCATGCTCAGTGAAGCATACTCCTAAGTAAATGAAGATAGCTTAAGAGCTTCACCCTCACCCAACTTTTACAAGTTTCTGTGTTACTTATCACTAGCAAAATGCTCTGAGTCACATTTCAAAGCTGTGGGGGGAGGGTTTATATTTTTCTTAATCTTGTATCACATCTTTCCTTTTATATGCTCATAGAATCACACACCATCATATCTACCATCACCACCAACTTTATCCTCACAACCACCCCATGTAGTAAATTAGGCAGAGAAGCAGTGTCTGAGTCAGCCAGTGAGAGCTTCATGACTAAATGGGTGCAAGCTCCAGGAAAAGAGATTCCACCACAACATTAGGAGAAACTTCCTGACAGTAAGGGCAGTTCGAGAGTGGAACACACTCCCTCGGAGAGTGGTGGTGTCTCCTTCCTTGGAGGTCTTTAAGCAGAGGCTGGATGGCCATCTGTCGGGGATGCTTTGATTGGGAGTTCCTGCATGGCAGGGGGTTGGACTGGATGGCCCTTGTGGTCTCTTCCAACTCTATGATTCTATGATTCTATAAATGGTGATTTCAATTTGAATTTCACCTAATACTCTTCTCATCTAGCCTTCCTCAACTGGAGAGTTGGCACATTTGGATTACAGCACCCATTAGCCCTAGCCTGCAGAGCCAATGGTTAGGCCTGATGATAATCATAGTAAACAAACAAACAAACAAACAAAAAAACAGGTTGGAGAAAGCTGCACTAATTTTACACTATACTATGTATGTACGTCTTCACCTTTTTTGTTCCCATGTGCAAGAATGAAAAATTGCAGAAATATCCCTGCACTGTGGGAAAATGAGGATTTTTGTACAGTTCTTACTATTCATATTTAAACTTTATAGGAGAAAATGTGTGTGAAAAAATACATGTAGTTTTCCTGGGCAGTAAACATGTCCCTAGGTAGAAAGTGTTCATTTTGTACAAAAACAAATTTTATGACAAAATATCATCATCATAATCATCATATATATATATTTTTCTGTGCAGGATTTGTCTATTTGTGCAAATAGTGTAAATTTATATAAACACCATGCAATTTCACCAATATACAATTTCTTGCACAGAAAAAAAATGCACATAGTTTTCTTTGAGTTCTGAACAAAACCCACTATTTTTGTGCAGGAATCACTGTATTTTGTACAAAACCAAATATACTTTTCTGCCCTTCTATGTGTGAGGGCCTTTACAGACTGCCAGAAATAATGCAGCTTGAGACCACTTTAACTGCCCTGGCCCAATGCTAGGGAATCATGGGAACTGACATTTTTTTCTGAGACATTGAGCCTTCTCTGACAAGGAGCTCTGGTACCACAATAAACTACAGTTCCCATGATTCCCTAGCACTGAGCCAGGGCAGTTAAAATGGACTCAAGCTGCATTATTTCTGGCAGTCTGCAAAGGCCCTGAGTCTGAACAGGAAAACCATATAAACTTTCCCCAACAAAATCTCAGAATATGATGAATTTCACAGCTGGTCTCCTTTTCTGCACTGGAATACTTGGAGTACACACATAGTTTTTTCTTCCTGAGGATATAATATTAATGAGTGTTGTTGACATCCCTCAAATAGGTAGGACATAACCCTACAAATTTCCTGAAAGGTATTGCCTTCCATCAGCTTTAGCTATTTTATTTTTTAACACACACATGTACAGAGGGAGAGAGGTAGGGAGGGAGAGAGAGTCTTGCAGAATTCAAATACAGGATGTAAAGTTTTCACTGCTAAATGCAAAAGGTATGACAGAAACAATGACACAACTGAAGTTTTACTTATATTAGGCTGGAAAGTTTCTTCCTACTATTTTGACTTCTTCGTAGTCTTCCTCATTCTATTACACATGAACACAATGCTGCTGATGGTGTGACTCCAGTTTCATTTCTCTTGCCCGGAATTGCTTAACTGGAGCTCTGAAAAATGATAATGGAGAATGGAGAATGACTCTGAATAATATGAGTGGGCCTTTGAATCTGATGAAATCTCTCAGCAGCCCTAGCCAGTATAGTCTGTGGTGAGGGTATATAGGAATTCAGGTACAACAATATCTGGAGGGCCAAAGTTGCCCATCCTGAGTGCATTTGGGGCCTAAGCAGACTGCCAGAAATAGTGCACATTAAATTGAGGCACTGCCCTGGCTCAGTGCTAGGGAATCATGGGAACTGTAATTTATTGTGGCACCAGAGCTCTCTGACAGAGAAGGCTCAATGTCCCAGAAAAAAATACAGTTCCCATGATTCCCTAGCACTGAGCCAGGGCAGTGCCTCAATTTAATGTGCACTATTTCTGGCAGTCTGCTTAGGCCTTTAGTAAGTAAAACACAAATCAGCGTTCAAGACTTTGTACTCTGAGGATTATTGTGGCACAAGCTTTTCTGGAGTAGAAATCATTGTCAGAGGCAGGAAGAAATACGCTAAATTGGCCAGGGCATGGGCTCTAATGGAAGTAAAAGGTTGCCAGCTTTTCCCTGGAATGCCATCTTTGCCCCTTAGGGCAATGTGCTTAGGTAGAAATGTATTAAGTGAAGCTTTGCATAGCACTTTATTGAAATAGTACGAGAACCTTTATCAATTTCTGCCTGCTGTGTTAGTAAAACCATAGGAAATTTGCCAGAGAAGAAGAAGAGGAGGAGGAGGAGGAGGAGGAGGAGGAGGAGGAGGAGGAGGAGGAAGCAATCTTATTTTCTAAATATAAACCAAATCTATTAGGTTCATATAATATATATAGTTAGAATTGGTAGGGAAAGGCAAGAAATGAACATCCTTCTCTTCTCATCACTTTTACAGCTGAGCTCATGAGGCAAAGTCCTGGGATATGCGAGCAGTTTTTGTCTGTCCCCTTTCAGTGCCAGTATTTGCTCAAAGGCTTTAATTGCTTTAGACAAACCGATTTCATTCCATGCATCATTCTCTCCTTTTAATGTGTAAATTACATAGGATTTGACTCTGATTATATTGATATAATTGCTTGTCTTCACATGAAGCACAAGGCCACAATCTGGGAAGGGCCCCGTTAAGAAGAAACAGGTGTGAGCTTCCCCGAATGAAAGCTTCCCACACAGTCCAGACCCACTGAAAAAACTTTTGATGTTTGTCACATTTTATTTGGATATAGCCAGCCGGTGGCTGTTACTGCTTTGTGATTTTTCTCAGGGGGGTGCCTGCAGCCAAACCAGAGCTGCCTCTGTGATCTTGTCAGATTTCACAAGGTAAGCAGTGTCAAGCCTGGTTAGTACATAAATGGGAGACCTCCGGGGGGAAAGTAATATCCTGATGTTGCAGGATCCAAGTAGAGGGGGGTACAGCAGGAATGAACAGACATCCAGTGAGTCACTGCCTTGAACAGATGTCATGGTGCAGAAAGAAGAGAAATAGTGGGACAGTGTGTGTGTGTGTCTATGTATTCATGTGTGTCTGTGGGAGCTCAAAAAATAATTGTTTCCACATTCTGAACAAGATTTAAAAAGCTGTGCCATTAAAGAGCACAACTCATCTATTTATGTAGGATCAGGCCAAGGTTGCCAGTGTTTTAGTTTTTAAAATTGCTCCTGATCCTCTGGCTGGAACAGTTGTTTTAACTGATAGAACCATTATTGAGAGACATAGGAGATTATCGCATGCCTTAAATCAGGAGTAGGCAACTTTTTTGAGCTGGGGGCCGGGTTGCTGTCCCTCAGACAATTGGGGGGCCGAAGCACCAAAAATAAATAAATAAATAAATAAAAATAAAATTAAAAAAATTAAAAATTAAAAAATTAAAAAATATGCATGCACTCTCTCTCAGCCCCAGAAAAGCCATGGCAAAACCCCTGTGGAGATTTTGCCAAGAAAACCCTAAGAACAAGTAATAACAACAATAATCAATATCATCATGGCGGGCAGCGGCAGTGGCGGCGGCAGAACCAGCCTGGGGCCAGTCCAAAGGCCTCGGGGGGGGCGCATCCAGCCCCCGGGCCTTAGGTTGTCTATCCCTGCCTTAAATAATACTCCTTACCTCTTCTGAATTAAACTCTAATTCACACTGCAGCCATGTATTATCTCATGGCTTTTGCAGTGGAATCCACCTTCAGAGTAGATCCTCGCTCCAATGCGAATTGGGAAACGTGCTCCTGCAGCCATTTTTCCAAGTCAGAACCTTTTGACTTGGAAAAATGGTCACGGAGTGCATTTTCCAATGCACATTAGAGCAGGGATCTACTCTGAAGTTGGATTCCACTGAAAAAACCATGTGATAAATTCAGGAGAGGTAAAGAGTATTATTTAAGGCATGCAATAATTTTCTATAGCCATGTTAGTCTGGAATATTAGTATGCAAAAGGATCTTGTAGCACCTTTTCCACTAACTGTGTGAAAGAAGTTGTAGTATAAGCTTTTGTAGACTTGGTCCACTTCCTCAGATCTGAAAATGGTTGATCTATCACATGTTTGTATTTCAATCTGGCGTTAAAAGCAGAATTGCCATACTAAAGGAAAAATGTTGCAGATTCTATTATTATTCCTGCATTTAAGCCTCCCCTGCTTTTAAAATGATCCTATTTCTATGACTTTAACATCAACCTGACATACTGGCACAATTCAGTCAATGATTAAGTGTTGGAGGAAAGCTTTGTTTGTTTAAACATATTTAAAGATCCTGCACAACAACTCTAGAAGCAAAGTATACTTATTGGGACCTGCTTTGTTCTAAGGGGACAGGGTAAAGAGCAATATGTAAAGACACACTGGCTAAGTTTTCTCACACTGGCAAACCAAAATTCCAGAGAATCTGCTCACTTCTGCCTAGTGTTCCTCCCAGTGATCAAATGTTAGTGTCATCAATATTTCCTGGCTTGTTGAGCTCTCTCACAAACCAGGATGCTTTCTTGGCTTAAAAATACTGACATATTTTGGAGTATCCCATTTGGGAGTAATGGAGGAGTAACAGGAGCCTCTGTTTGAGCATTATAAGTATGCTTTTAGTTGAGCAGTTTCCACTGGTGGGAGAAGCCAAGTAGTTCTGCATAGGCTGCATCAAAAAGCAGCTTATTCATGGTAAGGCAAGATTTTCTGGAATTTTGGCTTACTATCATATGCTAATGCAGCCACTGTGAACTACTTGGACAAAAAGTTCAAATATTTAAAGGGATGTTGTACAGAAAATAAAACAAACTTGCTTTCTGCTGCTCTAGAGGGTAGGACCTGAACAAATTGGTTCAAATTACCGGAAAGGAAATTTCAATTGAACATTAGGAAGAACTTCCTGCTTGTAAGAAGCTGCCTGACAATGGAACAAGCTGCCTTGTGATGTGGCGGATTATTCTTCATTGGAGTTGTCAAGCAGAGGCTAGAACAGGGGTAGGCAACCTTTCCCCTTTAAGGGCCGAGGGAGTTCAGCTCCCAGAAGCCTCAACCATGTTGGCCAATAGTCCCATGTTGGCCAATAGCTCCTGGGATTCTGGGAGCTGAAGTCCCTCGGCCCTTAAAGGGGAAAGGTTGCCTACCCCTGGGCTAGAAGGTTATCTATCAGGGGTGCTTTAGCTGTAGATTTCATGTATGAAAGGAGGTTGGACTAGATCAGTTGTTCTCAAACTTTGATCTTCCAGAAGCTCTAGCCAGCTTGGCCAACATTCAGTAGTTCTGGGAGCTGAAGTCCAAAACATCTAGAGGACCAAAGTTTGGGAATCACTGGACCAGATAAGGAGAGAGTCACTCTCTCCCCCCAACCACTACTACATCCAGCTACATTATTTATTGTTTGTGGGCCGCCGGTTAGACTGTGTTATAGTTTAGTGCTGTAATTTGTTAAATTATTTAATTGCTTGTTGTAATTGTTTTAATTCTTATTATGTTTAATAATGTTTCAAGGAGAGGTGGGTTTGGGAGGGTATATTGTGAATTATTATTATTATTATTATTATTATTATTATTATTATTATCCCAGAATACTCTCCAACCCAAAACTATAACTACAATTGTATAACATCATTATATAATAAATTAGCATTATCATTTGTTAGGTTCCTACATAATGATAAAAGAACTCGGGACAACGTCTTATCCACGTGAAACAAACCCTTTCACACTACACAAGGATAGGTATGATTCCACTTTATGTGCCATGGCAACATCCTATAGAATCCTAGGATCTGTTGTTTGGAGAGGCACTAGAGGAGCTCACTGTCTAAGAATTCAAAGTAGCTATTCCTAAACAGCAAATCCCAGGATTCCACAGGATGCTGCCATGGTAGTTTAAGGCTGTTGTCAGACTTGTACTGGTGAATATAGTCCTTCAAATAAACTGGACCTAAGCTATATTTTGCATGTATATGCAAAGAAAGCAATAGTTACCAGCAACTCTCCCCAGTCACGATGCTTTTGTATTAAAACATACTTGTGCTAGGGAGATAGGATTGGTTCCAGTTCCACATCATAGGGTAAGTGTTTTTTCAGCTGCAGAGAATATCTGCAAGATCCTGTGTGCAAGTCTGTCTATCTAGTTAAAGCAATCACCTATTTTTCAAAAACCCAATCTTCATCCTATGTGCTTACAGTGAGATGAGGCTGACATTGTGGTTTTGATAATTAATTGAGAGGGTTGATATATTCAGGTCATAGGGATGCAATGCTTTTCTTAGTTTAGCTCTGAGAAGGAAGGCAGGGGGCCTGGAAAGGAAGTGATGTTTATATTTAAAATTTGAGATGTAAGAAGGAACATCTTCTGGTACATGAGTACAGATCACAATAACATTGGATTCCTTGAGAGAAACCCTCCAGCACTGTATGCTGCACAAGCCTAGGGACTGATTTTGCAAGCTCGATAGCATTGCACATCCATGAGCATGATTTAGCCCTTAGAGACTTGCTCAAAATGGTGTTAAAAGCCTGGAATCAAAGTAATACAAAACCACAACAAAAAATTGTGGGGGCCTGTAGCCAGATTACCTCAGGCTGAGATTGCATCAGGCATTCTCAACGAAGCTGGGTCAGTGCTCCATATGGAGGCCGCCAGTGCAAATTCAGGTGCATGGAGAAGCTATGTTGCTCATCTTTCCTCAGTTCAATGCTATCACAAAGTGTTTCAGATAGTTGGCTGAAACAGTTTTGTTTTTTAATCCCATATATGAACAGTAAATTATTTCTCCTTGTTCTGTCTCTCCATCAACCCACCCACAGAAAAGAGCAAGGAATCCTGAAAATACAAAGCTAGGGTGTATCTAACATTCCTGGAAGCTTTTCACTTAAAATGTAAGAATGTATGTGTGTGTGTGTGTGTGTGTGTGTGTGTGTCTTTCAGAAATCACTGTCAGTCTATAAAGTAGAAATATGGAAATGCATTTTTTTAAAAAAAATGTTTTACTATAGTCTGTAGCTTGGAGGGTGATGCCAAAGTAAAAAGAAAAAAGTGTAACCTATGTATTATTATTTTTTACACAACTCTACATAAACTGCCCATAAGGGACAGCTCAGTCATTACACACAGAGAGAGGTACCTGCTGTAGGCAGCAGATTTTTGATGTCATGAAAGGATAGCAAACTGTAAAGTCATTTAATTATTGTTCTTATATTCTTTTTACTGGCAAGATGGGAAGAGGTATTTGTGAAGTTTTCACAAACTTTCTGTTATGTGACAGAACAACAAGGTTGTTTTAGGTGTTATGCACTTTGACTTGGTGTAAATTGGGGAATTTCTTGTTCTACCTCAGCTAGAAAATGTCTTGGGCCAGCCTGGGGGGCAGATGAGCAGCAGAAGCCCTAGTATCCCAAAGGCCGCAATTCTGTAACCAAGATCAGCAGAGACCCTAGTGCTGTTCTTTGTCACGTTGGGCAAAGAGCATATTTCAAGAAGATGCATGAAGCCACAAGGCATTCTCTAATGGGGTTAGGCTGGAAGGGGCTGTGCAGAGGTGGTGTTGACAAAAATATGCCTATCCCAACTTCAGTATTCATAAAGGCATGAACATCTGAGGTTCCTACCTTTTCTTTATCTGAACATATTTAACTTTCTACTAATTTCATGGTATAAGGAAGGGAGCTCAGACTTTAAGAGGTCCCTGAAAACCACTTTTGGAACCTCTTAAGCCTTCCACTATTCTCTCAAAGTCCCTTACCCCATTTTTTTAAAAAGGAAATTTGGGGGCATGTTTTGCTGAAAATTCCCCACATGTGTAAAAACACATGAAAATATCCCATCAGAGAGATAGAGATAGAGATAGAGATAGATAGATAGATAGAGAGAGAGAGAGAGAGAAACAGAACCACTTACTATCCCAAACATTCTCCACTTTTCTCTGCAGTCCCTCTCAAAATGGCAAGGTGATGTTACTTCTGACTGCCATTGTGAGAGAGCCTACAGAAAAAGATAGAAATATTTGGGCTCGCTCTGGGAAGCAGCCCATGGAAAGGGGAGTCTGGGGAGAAATAGCCTGTTATCACTCTCGATATAGTACATAACAGGATTTGTAATGGGAAATGACTGCAAAACAAGTGTTCCAACTCACAGAGGTCACGTCAATTTATTCCACACGCACTAGAACAGGGTGGTCATCTACAGTGTGTCCAGAGACCAATTCTCCCAGACTGCTGAGGACTGAAACCCCACTCACCCACCCCTATTGCTAACATATTGCCACATTTCAACAGTAATCAGGAAAAGTCAAGTTAAAGCATGTATATTGCTTCCTTTAAATGGGAGTTCCCTGGTTTGCTGCTGAAATTCAGTGACAAACTGCTACAAAATGCTTGCTCAAAATGGGATTGTCCTGGTTTGTTGTCAAATTTCAGTGGTGCCTGGAGAGGGCACATGCAGCCCACAGGCCATCTGTGGCCTGGGCTGGCACTCACAGAGTATGGGAATAGCTGGAACTCTGTATGGCTCAGTGTTGTATAGTCACTCTGCATACTAGTGGCTCTACAGGATGATCCCAGTGAACTAGTGCAGTAGTTCTCCATGCTACTATTTCTATAGGAAGATCCAGTGTACATCAGGAGATGATGCATAGGGTGAAGAGAATACTCTCCAATGACTCCTCCCTCCCTGCATACACATGTGTAAGATTGACTTCTGTCTGCATATAGCGCTGATATAATGCCAGCCTCTGTGTGTGTATGTGCATGTATGTATGCATTGTAGAAAGAGTTGTTTGCAGTAGGCATGGAAAGAATATTCCAAAATATTAGAAATATGATTTTAATAAGTTGTTTCTTCAATTTTGGGAAACCGTGATGAGAATTCTGAACTGATAAAAATCTTCACGGTTCAGGAAATATTCTGTGCAAAATTTGCCCAAGGGTTTTTTTCACAGAAAGCAGAATTTTCTGTGTAGAAAATATTTCTGTGCCACCCTGTGCAAAAATAAATAAATATCTGTTTTCTATTAAAAGAAAATAATTCCATGTGCAAAATTGAAGAGAATATTTCACAAACTACAGAATTTTTTAAAATAGGAAACAGGATTTTCTGTACTGTAAATAATATTTATTGGGAACTTCCTAGAGTAGAAAGAAAATTGTTAAAATTACTCATCATTTCCTTTGAGAAAGAAGGATTACATTCCAAGTTTACAGAGATGTATAGTCTGCGGCCACTCCCTCTATGCTATGCAGATGGACTCCTCTATCCTTCCATTTGTCTGTCACATAGAAGTTCTATACAAGGACTGGAAAACGTGGTGTTTAGGACTAGAGTTACCAGCAGCCCTAGGCAGAATAGCCACTCAAATGGAATATTGAGAGCTACAGGGCAATGACATCTGGAGGGCCACATGATTCCCAACTTGAGTTTATCTGCACATACCAAAGCAAATATATAGGGCTCAGTCTGATTGCTTAGTCCCAACTGCAGTTGGCTTGTTGAATCAATTGTTAAATGGTATCTCAAAATTTATGTACATTCCATTCATTCACCTTGGGTTGAAGATACCAACTGGATTTTGCCCACTGAGCTGTCCTTTTGAGACCCTACTTAAACAAAGGCTCCACTTCACTTGGTGGAATTCTATATACAGTCAATCTTCCCCATTTGTGGGGGTTAGGGATCCAAGACTCCTGTGAATGTGAAAAAATGTGAATAACTCCCACCCCCCTCAGAAGCCAGTTAAAAGGAGGAGTGGATGGGGGAAGAGGAGCAGGAGTATGCACTCTTCCCCCCCCCCCCCCATCCCTATAACTGGCTCACGGCCCCTTTCCAGAATGGATAGCTGCTTGGGTTAAGGCAGCTATCTTTCCTGGAAAGTGGTGTGTGTGTGTGTGTGTGGGGGGGGTCAACCCTCACCTCCTTTTCCAGGATGGATAGATGCCAGGGTTATCCTGCCTGGGGAAAGTCAGCTATCCATCCTGGAAAGAGGCAGGGTTGCTGCATGCACCCTTCCCAGTCGCTTTCTCCCTCCTGGGCTTTTTTCTTCCAAAGGGGAAGAATCCGGGAGGGAAGAGGTGGAGGAATGCATGCACAGTGGCCTTGACCTCGTGAATAATCAAAACTGCAAATGTCAAAGCAGCAAATGTCAAGGGATGACTGTACATATATTCTACATATGTTTAGGAAAGCCAGTGTTGTGTAGTGGTTTGAGAGTTGAACAAGGACACTGGGCGACTAAGGGGGGTTGCAGACTGCCAGAAATAGTGTGAATTCAGTCCACTTTTAGGGTTAGGGTTAGTGCTAGGGAATCATGGGAACTGTTATTTTTCTGAGACATTGAGCCTTCTCTGTCAGACAACTCTGATGCCACAATAAAATACAGTTCCCATGGTTCCCTAACTCTAACCCTAACCCTAAAAGTGGACTGAATTCACACTATTTCTGGCAGTCTGCAACCCCCCTAAGTCTCAAATCTCTGCTTGGCTATGGAAACCCACTGGTGACCTTGGGCAAGCCACACTCTCTCTGAGCTTAAGAGGAAGGAAATGACAAATCCCTTCTGGACAAATCATGATGACAAAAACTAATGATAGATTTGCTTTATGTTTGTTTATTTATTGAATTTTTATTCTGCCTTTCTCCCAACATTCAATATTGCTTGGTTGACAAGTCCTGTATTGTTTTGTTGGCTGAAGTTTGGTTTGTTTGTGTTCCATCTTGACACACTTAGGAAGGGTGTGGGGTTGCCATTAGTCAGAAACAACTTGAAGGAATACAGAACAAAATGTAAAGACCTGTCATATGACAAGTAGTCATATTCATGGCAGGAGACCACTCAGTGTATCACAACATGACTGCTTTCCTCACACAGGAAGGGTGTGTAAGGGTGACAGGATTTACTGAACTTCTTGCAATGTGAAAATTACTGGTCCAATATGCTTTTTAATATTGATGTATGCTAGTAGACCATATGATGTCACAAGAGTCCAGAGGTGATGTGGATGGAACACAAATAAGTCAATTTACAGGCAACAAAATGAAAGTGGACTTGTTGACCAAGTAATGTTCTTGTACACTGTTAATCTCCTTGTGAAGTCAAAGGCTTTCATGGCTGGCATCTATAGGTTTTTGTGAGTTTTTCAGGTTGTGAGGATGCGTTCTAGAAGAATGTATTCCTGATGTTTCACCTGCATCTTTGACTGGCATCTTCAGAGAATCGTGGAATGGGAATTCCCAGCAAGCAATGGACTATTAATTAAATAGACACTAGTTCTCCTTGCATATCTTCCCACCCTGAGGCCTTGCCTCAACAAAACAATACACAGATTTACATACTAATCCTTTCAACCAAGGGTCACACAGTATATATATCCTACACACTTCCATGTCACCATTCTTTGAATATGCAGCCACAGATGCAGGTGAAATGTCAGGAATACATTCCTCTAGAACAGGGGTTGGCAACCTATGGCCCGGGGGCCGCATCCGCCCCCCTGAGGCCTTTGGAACAGCTCTAGGCCTGTCCTGCTGCCGCCGCTGACCCCCACTAAACCCCGCTGCCACCGCATGTGCCATCACCACTCTGTCACCACACGCGTATTGCAGCCGCCATTTTGTTTTCCAAAATGGCAGCGGCAACTCATTTGCGCATGTGCTGAGTACTGAGCATGCACAAATGAGTCGAGGCTACCATTTTGTTTTCCAAAATGGTGGCTGCGACTCATTTGCGCATGTGCAGTACTCAGTGCATGTGCAAACGAGTTGCAGCCGCCATTTTGGAAAACAAAATGGCAGCCGCGACTCTCTCGCACATGTGCAGTACTCCGGAAGTACTGCACATGTGCGAGCACGCGTGCGGGATGCCATTTTCCACTCCACCCTCAGCCCGCGGAAGACCTAGGGACCAGCGGACCGGCCCCAGGTAAGGAAAACTTGCCGACCCCTGCTCTAGAACATGGCCTCACAGCCCCCAAACCCCACAAAAACCTGTTAATCTCCTTATTTTGAATAATCAGTTACTAAATGAATTATACTTAAATATATTTGCACATTACCAAAACCAGAATGTGGATACTTTTTTGAGATGATTTGGAAGAAAGATGATGTATGAAGAAAAGATCCAGCAGCTGGAGGCCCAGGTATCTACACTTCAGCATCTTAGGGAGCAAGAGATTTTCCTGAACAGAAAGCAGTGGTTTGTGGGCCTGACAAGATATCTTAGGAGGTGTGTTGTCTCCCTGTGGCAAAAATCCGTGACGTGACAGTCACATTACCCCTTCCTTTTGGTCCATGTAGGAACTAATGATACTGCAACGTGTAGTCTTCAGAATATCAGAAGCGATTATGAGGTTCTGGGTAGGAAGCTGAAAGAGCTGGATGCACAGGTTTTCATCTCATCTCTTCTCCCAGTTGAAGGGCATGGTCCAGGAAGGAGAGGAAAATAGCAAATGTGAATAAATGGCTCCACAGATGGTGTGACCAAGAACAATTTGGATTCTTGGATCATGGGCTGCAGTTCCATGAGGGTGGACTTCTGGCAAGAGATGAGTTGCATCTCACATCAATTGGCATAAACATTTTTGTCACTAGTGTCAAAAACTTGATCTGGGGGCTTTAAACTGAGTTATGTGGGAGAGACAGTATTCTGAAGATAAAAGGGGTGGAGAAAATAGTCAAACTGTCAAAGAGGGAACAAGGCAAACAGTGCAAGGACCCAACAGTGGGAGGCTTTATTTATTTATTTTTTTTGCATAGGAAACAAGGGGGGGAGAGACACATGGTCATAGATGTCTCTACACTAATACCTAGAGCATGATAAATAAGCAAGATGAACTTGAACTAGCACAACAAAGCAAATATGATATAAAAGGCATCACTGAAACCTGGTGGGATAAATCTCATGATGAGAATGTAATAATAGAGGGGTATAATCTTTTTAAGAGAAATAGGTCAAACAGGAAAGGAGGAGGAATAGCATTATATGTCAGGGATATTTACACCATTGAAGAAGTCCAGGACTTCAATCCCAGAAGCCAGGTGGAGAGCATCTGGATAAAAATTAAAGGGGAGGGAAACAACAGGGATGTTATTGTGGGAATCTACTACAGAACCCCAAGTCAGACTAAGGAATTGGATGATACCTTTCTAGAACAGATGACCACACACTCAGAAAGGAGAGATGTAGTAGTGATGGGTGACTTCAACTATCCTAATATTTTCTGGAAGTGAAACTCAGCCAAAACTTTAAGGTCTAGCAAATTCCTCATTTGCTTGGAAGAGATTTTCATTGTCCAAAAGGTGGAAGAGGCAACAAGAAGATCTGCTATTTTAGATCTGATCCTAACCAACAGGGATGAACTGGTAAATGGGGTGCAAGTGGTGGGATCCTTAGGTGGGAGTGATCATGTTCTCCTGGAGTTCATTATACAGTGGAAAGGAGAAGCCAAGCATAGTCAGACATGCATTCTAGACTTTAGGCGAGCTGATTTCAGTTAACTTGGAAAATACTGGGGGTGGTCCCGTAGTCAGGAATGCTAAAAGAGAAGTGAGTTTAGGACAGATGGCAGTTTCTCAAAAGGGAGATACTGAAGGCACAATTTAAAACAGTTCCAATGAGGAGGAAGAATGGGAGGTGTCTCAAGAAACCAGGATGGATGACTAAGGAAGTTACAACTGAGCTAAGTTTTAAACTAAATATATAAGAAATGGAAAAAAGGGGAAATCACCAAAGAGGAATTCAAAGAAATAGCAAACACATATAGGGGTAAAGTCAGAAAAGCTAAAGCACAGAATGAACTCAGGCTTGCTAGAGAGGTTAAGAACAACAAAAAGTTCTGTTTGGGGTATGTCTGTAGCAAAAGGAAGAAGAAAATGGTAGGGCCACTGTGCAAAGAAGATGGCAAAATGCTAGCAGGGGACAGAGGAAAGACAGAACTACTCAACACATTCTTTGCCTCAGGGGCTAAACAGATGGGCAAAAGAGGTGCTTTCAGGCTGGCTTGAAGGCATGGCATTTAGATGATGCATGACTTGAAGCAGGCAGGAAAGTGCCCTTTAGGCATCATATGGGGAGAAAAGCAGCTTCAAAAAGAAGCAGCTTTTTTTTTTTTTGCTTCTTCGTGAAAAGTGTGCACCTTCATATGTGTGTATAAATGCACCAACACCAGTGCAGCTCTAAAAGGACACTCTTTCCAAACCCTAACCCTAATGTATATAAACCTCATTGCAGGAGTGCATTTTAAAGGGACAGAGCTGCTGTACACAAGTGGTGGGGTGGCAATGCCCAAAAGAGAAACCATGAAACCTTTCATGGGGATGAGTACAGCATACACAAAACAGACAGTCAAAGAGGGGGCATAGGGTGAAGTGGTTGTGTGAAGGGAAGCATGAATGTATCTTGCAGGCATCTGCATGGGTACATCTCTGCTCTGATGCCTTGTCCCAATGAATCACTGCTAATGTGAATGTGTGCAGGTGTGCAGAGATTGTGGTGGGAAGAGTAAAAAACAAAACAAAACCTAGTGGTGTGGCTTGAAGCTGTGCTGTGTGGTCATGATATGCGTACTCCAGCTGCCTTGGGAGCTGGTGGTGGGGTTGATGGGGTTTCATTGTGGCTTCAGAAAAGGCAGCTTCAAGCTAACTTTTTCCTGCCTGTCTGTTTCAGCCCTTAATCTTCTCAGAAAAGGAAAAGGGTGCTCAACCTGAGGAAAATGGAGCAGAGGACACAATAGGGGAAATGCAGCACAGAATAAGTAAAGAGGTAGCAGAGGAATACCTGGTTAATCTAAATGAACATAAGTCTCCAGGGTCAGATGAACTGCATCCAAGGGTATTAAAGAATTGGCAAATATAATATTGGAGCCATTGGCAATAATCTTTGAGAACTCCTGGAGAACAGGAGAAGTCCCAACAGACTGGAGGAGGGCAAACATTGTCCCCATCTTCAGAAAGGGGGAAAAAGAGGATCCCAACAACTATCACCCAGTTAGTCTGACATCATTACCGGGAAAGATTCTAGAACAGTTCATTAAACAGAGAGTCTGTGAACATTTAGAAGGGAATGCCATAATCACTAAAAGTCAACATGGGATTCTCAAAAAAAGTCATGCCAGACTAATCAGATCTATTTTTTTGATAAAATTACCAGCTTGGTAGATGAAGGGAATGCGGTAGACATAGCATATCTTGATTTCAGTAAGGCTTTTGAAAAGGTCCCTCATGATATCCTTGCAAACAAGATAATAAATTGTCGGCTAGGCAATACAACTGTTAGGTGGATTAATCATTGGTTGACTGACCAAACCCAAAGGATGCTGAGTAATAACTCCTCTTCATCCTGGAGAGAAGTGACCAGTGGGGTGCCACAGGGTTCTGTCCTGGGCCCAGTGCTATTCAACATCTTTATCAATGACTTGGATGAAAGAATAGGGGGCATGCTTTTCAGATTTGCAAATGACACCAAATTAGGAGGAATAGCAAATACCCCTAGGACAGGATGAATATTCAAAATGACCTTAATAAATTAAAAAGCTCAGCCAAAGCTAACAAAATGAATTTCAACAAAGAGAAATGTAAGGTACTGCACTTAGGGCAAAAAAAAATGAAATCCATAGATATAAGCTGGGGGAACACCTGGCTTAACATGACTACATGTAAAAGGGATCTAGGAGTCCTAGTAGAACACAAGTTGAACGTGAATCAACAGTGTGATGCCGAAGCTAAAAGGGCCAATGAAATTTTAGGCTGCATTAATAGAAGTATAGTATCTAGATCAAGGGAAGGAATAGTGCCACTGTATTATGCATTGGTCAGGCCCCACCTGGAATACTATGGCCAGTTCTGGGCACCACAATTCAAAAAAGGATGTTGAAAAACTAGAGTGTGTCCACAGGAGGGCAACTAAAAGTGTCTGGAAACCATGCCCTGCGAGGAACGACTTAGGGAAATGGGTATGTTTAGCCTGGAGAAGAGAGGGTAAAGAGGGAATATGATAGCCCTTTTTAAATATTTGAAGAAACATATTGAGGAGGGTGCTAGCTTGTTTTCTGCTACTCCAGAGAATAGGACTCAGAACAACAGATGCAACCTACAGGAAAAGAGATTCCACTTCAACATTAGGAGGCACTTCCTGATAGTGAGAGTTGTTCGACAATGGAACACATTCCCTCGGAGTGTGGTGGAGTCTCCTTCTTTGGAGGTCTTTAAACAGAGGTTGGATGGCCATCTCTCAGGGATGGTTTGATTTTGAGTTTCTGCATGGCAGGGGGTTGGACTGGATGGCCCTTGTGGTCTCTTCCAACTCTATAATTCTATGATTTAATAGTACATTGAAGTGCCCATGCCTTTACAGATCTTCCCTAACCTGGGACGTTATCACACAGGGAGTCGCGGGGAGTGGAAATAAACGGGCACGAGCGGAAGTCTTTAATTTAGGGGATTTGTCCTGTTCCGCCTCGTCTGATAACTAAATTCGAATTTAAAAGGGGCTAATTTGAACGAAAACCTGATCTTTTCATTTTCGGGATTTTTGAGGATTTGTAAAGATCAGGTTTTCGTTTGAATTAACCCCCTTTTAAATTCGAATTTAATTATTAGACGAGGCGGAACGGGACAAATCCCGTAAATTAAAGTCTTCCACTCGTCCTGTTTATTTCCACTTTCTCCCCGCAACTCCCCATGTGATAATGTCCCTGGAGATGGAAGGGATTGAACCTTGGACCTTTTTATATATAAGACATGTGCTATACGACCTCTGTAGGGCCAGACAATTACATACAAACATGTGCTGTATAACATCTGTAGGTCCACATGCTCTAGTTAGGATCAGATACTATGGATAAACCCTCTTAAATAAACATAAAAAATGCTATTGTAGAGAAAGACTGTATTGACTTAGCTCACTAAACTAGATGGGCAGAATGCGTATTATTCTCCATGGCTGAATACACTGCAGCAGTCATAATTTTGGGGAGTTTTTATGTATTTTACTTTGATGAGTTTATGTTTTCACAAAGACCTGCTGCCTGAGCAAAAGGTATAAACTTAACAGAAGTGAAATAAAATTATGAACTAAAATATTCCCATCACATTTGCTATACTGCAACACTTTTTTAAAAAAAGGGGAATTCATAATTAGCTTTTGGTAGCACCACAACAAAATGTTGTAGTGCTCTTTGAGGTGATGAACACTGAGGAAAAAAGAATGGTGGCTGTGTATAGCCAAATCTAAGGATGAGATTTTATTTGTAGAATTCTTCACCTCCCTCCCTCCTTCTTCTTTTGACCTGCTTCTATTTTTTTTTAATATAAAAAAATCCAGGCTTATTTCTGATTTACGTATTTCAAAGCTCGCACAGCTAAAGGAGGGAGATTTTGAACAGTGGGGGGTTAGCCTATTAAAATTCATCATGATTTCTCTTTTTCTGAAAAGGAGTAAACAAGAATCAATTTCCCTTCGGAAAGAAGTTGGCAGAGGTTTCAAGTTCACTGAGAGCAGACACTGGTGGACTCAACAAAATGTTTGCCAAAGAATTGAGAAATATCAAATTAGTCTTGCCTCTCTTTTTCTCTCTCTTTCTTTTTTGTCAGGATGTAAGTGTGTAATGGGGAGGGGGATGCTGGGGAGACAGAGGGAACTGAAGAAGGACTGGAGTAGGGCTTGTGTGTGGGCAGAGGGAGGAGAGGATTACAAACCTTTGCAATGCTAATGAGTCACAGTTAAAACTGGAAAGATACACAGCTCCTATAATTATCTGACCAAATATATGTAATTGTCTGTAGTGAACTAAGGAGAAACTGTTAGGTTATAGCAAGGATCTAATTGCCCAGGAGGGTCAGTCAGAAACTTAAAGTGACCTTGGTTGCCTTCATCCCACTATGCTGTCTTGCACACTTTTTGATGGCATCCCAGCTCCTACACACAACAAAAACCCTGAAACAATAAATGCATCTCTTTATCTCCCTTTTCTCCTCTGTCAAAAACCATCCTGGGAGAGAGAGGGCGTTGAGTTTCCTCAAAACCCTGAGAGATTAAGGCTGCCAAGAAGACCCTCCTCCTCTTTGAAGCATCTGATACTGATACCAATGTTTTTGGTTAGTTTGGACACTTAAAATGCACGTATTGCGCATGGCTCCACAAAGTCTATGCTCTGTGGAGACGTATAGGCATGGAAGGAAGGGAGCCAAAAGGAAAAGTCTGCAGAGTGGCAGAAGGGGGTGGGAAACTCCAGTTCCTGGGAAGAAAATTGAAATATTATGTAATGAGTAAGATCTATTTAAGGGCTGGTTCTTTAAGAGCTGGGATCTTTCCACCAAGAAGATTTTCATTTTAGGCCAGAGTGGAGAATTTGGATTTTGTTTTCTTTTTGGAGTTGGGGGCTGAGGGTAACAATGCTTTGCATTTGTTAAACCTAGAAATAAACCAAATTCTCTTTCAATGCAAGCTGTTCAACCTGAGTTGTTCTTCCTTTCCTATTGTAGGGTGACACAAACTGGGGCAAATGGTTCATTTTATGTTTAGGGTTTTTTTAGTTGTAGGAGAAAGTGTGGCAGATCTCCCACCTCTTGTCTCATGATTAGGAAGGGCAATCATTAGAAATGTCAAATAAACTTTACACCTTCGGATTGGGCCTTGGATTCACAGCAGCTTCTGCACAATAGTTTGTGTGCACAACTCCTGTAGACAAAACTCAACCAGATCCTTGTGAAGAATACATCTTTCTTCCCTTTCCTCTCCCCCCTCCCTCCAGATCCAATATGTCCCTCTTCTTCCCACCCCCTGTCAGGGTTTGTTTTAACAGAGGGGCGGGATATAAATAATTTATTATTATTATTATTATTGACAATGAAAGGGTTAAGCAGGCTTCCTGGATCACAATCTTGGCCTTTATTGGCAAGGAGTTCCTCTGATTGGACAATGGCCAAACCACATTCTTTTCTGATCTTCTAAACAATGTCTACCATGTTCATCCACATAATAAAGAACTCATGTAAAAACAGCCTGGAATCACTGCAGGACACCAAGAGAAGCAAATACTACTTTGACAGCTTCTAAGAACTGTGCCACGTTTGCCAGCATACAGTTGTGCAAGAAATACCACAGGTTTGTATATTAGGCTGCTGATTTCTGTGTTCTGATTTGTTTCAGCCCTGTAGGTTTTCAGCAATGATCTTTCCGTTTAAAATTGCTAAAATAGGGATTTAAAAATCTGATGGTTTTAGCTTGGATTGTAGTACTAAGTGAGCTGAAAATCAAATTTCTACATATGCTGTATATTAAGTCAAACTGGGCTAACACCCTTTTCTATGGTGTGTGTGTGCGCGCGCGCACGCACATGCGCACACATTGGGAAGGAGGTCTCAAACAGTCACATTTAAAAGGACATTTCAGTGCTGATTTTCATTTTTGTGAGATTAAAAGTGAAATATGTAACCACAAAGCTGGTTTATGTCATTCCCCCTGTTGGAGCCAGCAGTAATGCCAAAAATTAGATATTTGATAGGTTTGTGAGAGAAACAGATGCAGAACGGATGCCATTCCCACAATTTTTGCCTCCTTCTTATCTTTAAGATGGAAAAAAACATTCCAGTTGGAGTGTTTTAAAAATTAGAAAGCCATAATAATACTCAGAATAATAATAAAGCATACCCCAAGTTAATTTAAAACTAATGTGCTTCTCTCTCTCTCTCTCTCTGTATGTATGTGGGAGAGAACCTGTAAATCTGGAATGTGACTGCAAATTAAACAAAAGAGTACAGAAGAGACTATTTCCTTGCTAATGTCCTGGATTGTGCAAACTTGGCTATCTCCCTCCATTTTCTAGCCTCATTTTGGAAGGTTTGGGGATGTACATTAAAGGTTTAAATGAAGATGAAACAAACAAACAAAAAAGCTCCCATATGTGCGCGCGCTCTCTCTCTCTCTCCAATAAACCTCACGCAGACAGAAATGCATTTTTTAAAAAAGTATTTTCTCTCTTTCTCGCTCTTTTTGTTTTGGAAGCAGTTTGTATATCTCTGTTCTTCTTTCTCCTTTCCCTTTTTTTATTTCATTCTGCCAGCTGTCTGCTAAACAAATCTAGCCAGGTGGGGCTTACAACCCATGACTAAAAAACTCACTAGTGCAGCTGTCCAGCTTGCCTGGAGGAAGAATTCAAACAAATGGTAGGAATGAAAAAGATTGGATTTGTTTTCAAGAAAGTAGCTACTGTACCTTTCTAGCTTCATTTTTGTTCCATTAGTTAATTCGATGCCTCCTAAGGTTTTCTCCTGAACAATGAGAAACCCACTTCCAGTAGATTTTTGGTATAGCTTGGATTTCCTTAATATTTATTCATCATTGCCTGCTTCATGTGCTACCAAATATAAAAATAATCTGACATCTTCTTGGGAAATTGTGAGTAAGCTTTGCCACAGTTTAACTAGATTTATAAAAATATCCAGCATTCGAATACATAACTACTGAAGGGTGAGAGTTGATATTGTCTACCAGAAGCTGGGGGAACAGAACAGGCTTCTTTGTGCTGCTTCATCAACCGACCTCAACTGTGATTCTCTAGTCAGCAAATGTTTTGGGAAAGTATTCTGTGCAGAAACACACCAGGATGCATGTGCAACAATGCAGGTGTGTGTGTGTTTTAAAAAAAGAATTTCCAGACCCCAACTTTTTTTTGTCCTCAAACCCCACATGTTTCTGAGAATGGTGTATTTTGAGTGAAAAGCATGTTTGCTTGTTTTTACAAATAAAAAGATGGAAAAAAATCCACCATTTTGTTTTCAAACCATATGTTTCTGGAAAAATTGGATGGAATTCTGTTGGAGAGTTACAGATGTGTAAGCACCATAGTTAGGGTGCTATTCAGTGTGTCCTGTCCAAATCTCTCCCCCCCTCATTCCTGACTTACTGGGCAGCAGCTGCTGCAATGAATGGGAGTCTGTTCCACTGTTGGTAGGGAAGCAGCTAATATTTCCATCCTCTCCTGTGAGTGATTTCTGGTGTGATGGTCAGAAGCAGGGACCCTGTTGCTATTCCTCTTCCTGCTGGAGACCGCTCACGCATGGAGGAAGAATCAACAGCCAGAGAAAAAGACCCCCCATTAGTCACTGAAGCTGCTACCCACTATGTGGGGATTGGGGAACTTTCATGGTTCCGATGTACAGTTGGCCCTCGGTATTTATGGAAGATCTGTTCCAGACCCCTCACAGATACCAAAATCCATGGGTGTTCAATTTCCATTGTCTGTAATGGTGGTGCGTGGATGCAGCTGTGCCGCCATTGGGACTACATTAGCTGCTGTGGCTATGGGAAGAGCCCATGAGAGGAGGAGGACCAGGATCAGCAATGGGCTGGACAGGTAAGTGCCCGATGGCCCGAGGGAGGCTTCATTGGGCACTGGAGGGTGAGGGTGCCCACTGGGAGTGGGGTGCAGGGTGCTTGCAGTGCCCTCAGTGTGGGACCAGCTGATCCAGCCACCTCCCTCCCCTGTGCCCTACAGAGCAGGTGGCACCACCCCACTCCAGCCAGCCAGGTGAGGGGTGCCCAGGGAGCAGAAGGGGGCACAGGTAGGGCAGTGGGCAGAACTGGGGGGTGCCAAGGCAGATGCCACTCGATCTTTGGGGCATGGGGGAAGGAGGTGACTGGGTCGGCTGACAGTCCTGCAACAGCAGCAATAGTAGTACACCCTCTGCCAAGGACCCCACAAGGACTCCACACCCCTCTCCTGTTGGCCACCCTTGCCCACCTGGCTGGCTGGCTGCCCACCCCTCCAGTGCCCAGTGAAGCCTCACTTGGGGTGGTGGGCACCTACCTGGCCAACCTGGTGCTGCCTACTGGTCCTGATCCTCCTCCTCCCATGGCCTCCTCCCACAGGATCCTCCCTTGGCTGCAGCCATAAATGCAGTCTCAATGGCAGCACAGGGGGGACAACTGGGGCTGTCCCAAATGGTGGAGTGGCTGTGAGCGCTGACATTAGGAACAACCAGGGGCTTGCCATCTGCACATACTGTAATCTGCAGATGGCAAATCCATGGATAAGGAGGGCCCACTCTATTGTCTAAACTAGGTGTTACATAGGGATTGTGAATATGAAACAACTAAGGTTGCGTAAATCTAGGCCATGCATTCGTAACTGCCCAACAGAATTCCATTATTTTGTGGGGAAAGCAAAACCTCACATGTGTTTTTGTACAAAACAATTTTCTGAAGCATTTCAGGATACAAAAAGTTCTCACCTCTCTGTTATTTCCTCCCACTGGTTTCCTGACCCACAGGAAACCCATTTTTAGCAGGGAAATTAATAACACCGTCTGATCTTTCCATCCCTAATCTATATCTTGAGTTTATTACCATTCAAGTCACTGAACTTGAAACATTTTAGCACAGAGGTCAGAATTCTCTTAGTGACTATGCCAGGGTAGAATTCCATTATGCCAGTGCAATGCATTTTTTGGAGCAGTGTGTCATGTTCAAGCAACTGATGGAAGCAAAACTGGTATCTGTTGCCAGAGAAAACTGCCCTGTTGGCTCTCAAAGAGAGAGGATTTCCTATGACACTTCCCTGGACGTTATCACACCAGGGGTCTCAAAGCAGCAAGAAAAGCGGCATGGAATCAATCCAGAACCATACCGGAATGATTCTGGTCGTTCAGCTGTAATTCCTCTTTGAAAGAGGAATTACAAAGAGCTAGAATGATGCAACGATGGTGCAGGGATGATGCAGGGATGGGCGGGGTTTGCTGCGACGTCGTCTGATCACAGGGGCAAAGGATCCAGAATGATGCAGGGATGGCGCAGGGATGATGCAGGGATGGGCGGGGTTTGCTGTGACGTCATCTGATCACAGGGGCAAAGGATCCAGAATGATGCAGCGATGGTGCAGGCATGGGGCTGCTTTAGACCCCGTGTGATAATGTCCCCTGTCAACACTGTGTCAGTGGTGCCAGCCAGAAGGATCATGGTCAACATCTTTTAGAACATCCTTCTCCAACCTGGTACCATCCATGTATTGGTCATGTTTGCCTGGAGATTAAGGACAGTGTAGCACAAAATGTCAAGAAGGCAGTGGGGAACTGTATTTTAGTATAAACTACTCTAGTTATGCAAGAAGATTACAACCAATTGAATGATCTGATTGGCTTCTATGAATTCTAGCTATCTGTGTCTCTCCACTCTCCATATCATTATGAGTGCACATTCTTTAGTAGACATAGGCTTTGTGTAGGCTATCTCATAAGTGTGTGATTTTCCAGTATTTTTTCTTGCTTCTTTTTGTCCCATGCACTGACTCCACTTCCTTGTTGTAGTTCACAACCTACTAAGGTTTGCTAAACCTTGTTGTACATCACAATCTTTGAAATATTCACTTTGTTGTAATTTACATTTGAAGTTAAAGTGACCTTTCTTCAGAGCTTTACAAAAAGAATTGATCCAGTGACCGAGGCTGCCTCCTCACAAGTTAGCATGCTTATGAGGAGGCAGCAAACAGGAAGAATACTGAAGTCATTATACAAGGCAAAAGCCAACAGCTCAGTTTTAGTATGTGATGGTAGAACAGTGAAAGAGCTACTGTGGTGTACTGGTTTGAGTGTTGGACTTGGACCCTGGAGACCAGAATTTGAATTCCTGCTCAGCCATGGAAACCCCCTGGGTAACCTTAGGCAAGACACACTTTTTCAACTTCAGAGGAAGACAAAGGAAAATGAAAACCTCCCCTGAACAAATCTTCCCAAGAAAACCCTGTGAGAGTTTTGCCTTGGGGTTGCCATATGTTGAAAATGACTTAAGCTTAGAAAAGAAATAATAAATTTACAAAATGTAGTATGCTACAAGAAAATTATTATAAAGTACTGCATAGATGGTATGTAACTCCAGCGAAACTAACCAGATTACAAAATTGGTCCAATAATAAATGTTGGAAATGTAAAGATAAAGTAGGCACTATGTTTCATATGTGGTGGCGATGTAATAAAGCCAAGAAGTTCTGGTGCAGTATTTATAAGCATATGAAATGAATATTAGATATTAATTTCCCTTTTAAACCTGATTTTTTTTTGCTAAATATTTTGGATGTGATAAATGTTAAGTTAAGATAAAGAAAGTGTGATCCTATATATGTTAACTGCTGCAAGAATGATCTATGCCCGATATTGGAAATTAGAAAAGATGCCTACAATAAGAGATTGGCAGATAAAACTTTCAGAATTAGCCACTATGGATATATTGTCAATGTATGTGATAGATAAAATGACACAGCGATATGAAAAAAAAAATGGAAAAGGATTCTAGAATTTTGTAAACAGGAAATAATGTAAGATATTATAGGAATTGTAGAGATAAGTAAATGGGAAAATAGAGAATATTTTTTCTTAAATAATTATTAGTCTTTTCTTTCTTCTTCTTCTTATTATTTTCTCTTTCTTCAGCCCCTTTATTTCTAGGGAAATGGTATAATTTATATATAATTACATTAAAGAAAATATAGTTTACTTTAATATTGATAGGAGTAGTTGTTGAAATATGAAGATATGATAGTAATTGAATATGTAAAAATATGCATTGTGTGTATTTTTTTTTAAGTAATGTAAAATAATGTTAAAATAAATAAATATAATAACAAAAAAGAAAGAAAGAAAATGACTTGAAGAGACATAATAGCAACAAAGAACAGTGAAACATCCTTTTCCTTTGGCAGTCCTTCACAATGATACACTTCTTTTGTTAAAAAGCCACCATGAATAAGCACAACGGAGGCATTCTGGTTTTATTTTAAGGATTACCTGCAGGAAGGGGAAGGCACAGCAGCAGGACTGGTTTTGTAGCCATCCTCAGGTATCAAAAAGTCCAATCCAGAGTCAGGATCTTTTCTGGACCATAATGACAATCAAATCATATTACTATTTGCTGCCCAACCCCAGAAATACCCCAGAAATAAGGAGACAAGACACAAAGACTGGGTTGAAAACAGGGTCATTTATTAACAGACCTATTTATTAATTTCTTAATGGAACTGCAATTAAATTGGGAGAACAGCCTAGTGTGGGAGCAGCTGTAGCTGGGATCTTTCCCTAATAATAATAACAACAATAATAAAATTTATTCATACCTCTCTCTGAGAACAATCGGGGTGGCTAACAACAATTAAATACACACAATATAGATCCCAAAGAGACCCAATCCCCATCTCCCCTTAAAACAGTATTAAGCCAAATACTAATTAAAACATCATAGATTAAAAATAACATACAGTAAATTCAAACATTAGGAATAAAATGTAAAATGCAAGCAGAGTAGCGGCAGGATCCAAGTTGGGAGAAGGCGGAATAAGGACATTCCTGAGGCCGGGAAGTCTATTCTAGAAAGGCCTGCCAGAAGAGATCCATCTTAACAGCCTTTTTGAAGCTGTTTAGTGTTGTAATCTGATGGATCTCGTCTGGCAGGCCGTTCCATAATCTGGGAGCGATTACAAGAATGCCCTCTGGGAGGTTGCAGACAGCCTAAATTTTAAAGGCTGGAGCAAGTTCCTCCCAGAGGACCAGATGCATGGGGAGGATTGTATGGGAGGAGGTGGTCCCGAAGATAGGTTGGACCCAAGCCATTTAGGGCTTTAAAGGTCATATCCAACACCTTATACTGGGCGCGGAAACTAATAGGCAGCCAGTGGAGGGACTTTAATACCAGAGTTATATGGTCCCTCCTAGATGTTCCCGAAACCACTCTGGCTGCCATGTTTTGTACTAATTGAAGTTTTTGGACCTAGCACAAGGGTAGCCCCATGTAGAGCACATTACAGAAATCCAGACGGGAGGTTACCAGCATGTGCACCAGTCTTGAGGTCCCTTACTTCCAGAAAAGGGCAGAGCTGGTGTATCAGCCAAAGCTGATAACAGGCACTCCTGACCGTCACATTTACCTGATTTGTCATCAGGAGCGATGAATCAAGGAGCACACCCAGACTGCGAACACAGTCCCTTATGGAGAGCGTGACCCCGTCCAGGACCGGAGGTTGCAACCCAATTCTTGGTTTCGGGGCTGCTACCATTAGCACCTCCATTTTTCCTGGATTCACTCTCAATCTGTTTTTCATCATCCAGCCCATTACTGCCTTAAGACATTCATTGAGAGGGGAGACGCCATTGGGATCCAAGGCCAATGATCGAGACATGGAGAAATAGATCTGGGTGTCATCAGCGTACTGATAACACCCAGCTCCATGACTCTGAATGATCTCACCCAACAGCTTCATATAGATGTTGAACAGCATCGGGGACAGAATGGCACCTTGAGGGATGCCACAGGTGAGCTCCTTTTTACTGGAGCGACTGTCCCCCAGCAGCACCCTCTGGGATCTGCCTGAGAGGAAGGAACAGAACCACTGGAGCGCAGTGTTTCCAATTCCTAACCCGCTCAGGCAATCCAGTTTCTGTCAGAACACTGGCATCTAAGTCAGCTCTTATCTGAGATATTTTATCTGCAAAGAAGTTGTTAAACGCATCACAGCAGGCCGTTGTCGGGTTGAATAACGGGTTCTGCGCAGGAGGTACCTGCGTCAGCTCCCCTACCACCCTAAACAGCTCTGCTAGGTGTGACTCTGCACACACAATACATGCAGAACAGAAGGATTTCTGCACTGCATGCATTGCCTCTCGATAGGACCAAAGAAAGTTCCTATGATGAGTCTTATCAGATAAGAGTTGGATTTTCTGCCAGGTGCACTCTAGTCGTTGTCCAGCCTGCTTCATTTTTCTAAGCTCAGGTGTATACCCGTGCTTCCGATTTGGAGTGGGTTGGAAAGGATGCTTGGGAGCGATCATGTCGATAGCCTTGGTAAAATCAGTGTTCCATGTATTAACCAAGGCATTGACAGGGTCACCGGCATTACCAACCATTAAACCCTCCAAGGCTTTCTGGAATCCGATTGGTTCCATTAGCCTTTGAGGGCAGACCATTCTAATGGGTCCCCCCCCCCCCCCCGGTGGGATGGATAGAGGCTCTCAGTTCAGTCTTGACCAGGAAAAGATCCATCCATGACAATGTGGTGGTTTTAATAACCTCCACCCATGGATATTCCTGTTCCATACTAAAGAATGCATCAAGGGTATGACCCGCACAATGTGTGGGGCCAACAACTAATTGGGATAGGCCCATGTTTGTCATGGTTTCCATGAACTCCTGAGCCGCACCTGTCAGATTTGTCAAACTGGTCTCGAGTGGAATGTTGAAGTCGCCCAGAACTAAAAGTCTGGGCAACTCCAACAGCAACTCTGAGACCAGCTGTGTCAGCTCGGTTAGGGAGTCTGCTAGACAACAGGGTGGTTAGTAAACTAGGAGAATCCCCAAACTATCCCTGGTCCTCAGGCTCAGGTACATACACTCGAAGTGGACTGTGTTCCGGACAGGTATCCTGGTCCAAGTCAGGTTGTTCTTATAAACCGGAGGCACTCCGCCCCGCTGCCCACTTCCCCTTACCTGCTCACTCACAGAATACCTGACTGGGAGGGCTTGCGTCCAAGTGATGGCGCTATCCTCTCCCAGACAGGTTTCTGTGAAGCAAATCAGGTCAGCATCCTCATCTAAAAGATCATAAATAATATGAGTTTTATTTTTGAAGAACTTGGCATTGCAGATGAGCAAAGTAAGGTTCTGTAAAATGGTTGGTATGTTCTCCAATCCATTCCGGGGAACAGAGCAATTCCGCCTTCTTTTGTAACATCTATTCCAGGGTTAGGCAACCTTTTTGAGCCGGGGGCTGGGTTGCTGTCCCTCAGACAATTGGGGGGCTGAAGCACCAAAAATAAATAAATAAACAAATAAAAATAAAAAATATTTAAAAATATGCATGCACACTCTCTCAGCCTCAGAAAAGCCATGGCAAAACCCCTGTGGAGATTTTGCCAAGAAAACCCCAAGTAATAACAACAATAATCAATATCATCATGGTGGGCAGCGGTGGCAGGACCAGCCTGGGGCTGGTCCGAAGGCCTTGGGGGGGCCCGCATCTGGCCCCCGGGCCTTAGGTTGCCTACCCCTGATCTATTCACTCCATTCTGACCATACCTCCCTTTCCCTAGCACAACTCCGATTCCGACCCCAAAACCATTCCCAGCCTCAGCTAGTAGGAGAGTCACTAAATCCACGAGTCCTCTCAACTACAACTGCTACTGAGGTTATTCCTGCAAATCCCTGTTAGTGTTACTGCAGGGAGAGGTTGGAGACAGGTAGATCTTATCAGCTCTGCCTCCCAATTATCCTACTACTACGAATGTCTCGATTGCAGGCTAGGCTGGGCTTTTGGGTGAAAAAAATCCTGGACACGCCCTGCTCACAGTCCCAGTAGCAGGAGAAGGAGGGCCTAGGAGGAGGGAGGCAGAGGTGGATTAAATTCACCTGAGTCTAGCTCTCAGTCTCTCCATTGCAAGTCCAGATGAAAATATCAATGGACGGGGTAGGCTGGGTGGAGAAACCTCGCTCAAACCAACTCCTAGCCTCAGATGTTAGAAGGGCTGGGTAAGAAAAGTGGAAGACCTCTACCCCAGCCAACACTCACCAGTCACTGCTGCTGCTACTGGTGGAGAAGAGGTTGGGGCAGGTTATAAGGCTCCGCTCCGCTCAACCTGTTTTCATCCTCAGATGTTAAAATAATAATAATAATAATAATAATAATAATAATAAAATTTATTTGTACCCCGCCCATTGGTAGTCCAATCCGGGCAGCTTTACAGTTAAAAGATACAAATTACAGAAACATACAATGTAAACACCCCCCTCCCCCCCTTAAAACTAGATTAAATTAAGACAATATAAAACAATAATACAATCTAAATCTATTAAAATATAAAGCCATCCGGCCCAGAAACTCCGTGAGGCTGGTTTGACGATCCTCCCATCACATGATGGGGCCACGGGAGGATCGTCTCATGGAGGATTGTTAATCTAGGACGGGAGGATCAGTTCAATATACCTAGTCTGGAAAGGCCTGCCGGAAGAGATCCGTCTTGACAGCCTTTTTAAAGCTGTCTAAGGATGTTAAAAGACGGATCTCATCCGGCAGGCCGTTCCAGAGCTTAGGCGCAACAACAGAGAACGCCCCCCGGGAGGTAGCCACAAGCCTCGATTTCTGTGGCTGAAGCAAATTCCTCCCAGAGGATCGAAGAGCGCGGGGAGGATTGTACGGGAGCAGGCGGTCCCTGAGATAGCTTGGACCCAAGCCATTTAGGGCCTTAAAGGTGATAACCAACACCTTGTACCTGGCTCGGAAGCTAATAGGCAGCCAGTGGAGGGACTTCAAAACCGGAGTAATATGATCCCTCCGAGATGTACCTGAAACAAGTCTGGCTGCCATGTTCTGTACTAGCTGAATTTCCGAACCAGGGACGAGGGTAGCCCCATGTAGAGTGCATTGCAGAAGTCAAGGCATGAGGTTACCAACGCATGCACCACAGTCTCAAGGTCCCTTACTTCCAGAAACGGGCGCAGCTGGCGTATCAGCCGAAGCTGATAACAGGTGCTCCTGACCATTGCATTAACCTGATTTGTCATCAGGAGCGATGAATTGAGGAGCACCCCCAAGCTGCGAACACAGTTGCTGGAGGAGAGCGTGACCCCATCCAGGACTGGAGGATGCAACCCAATTCTTGGTTTCGGGGCCGCTACCGTGAGCACCTCCATCTTGTCTGGATTCAGCTTCAATCTGTTTTTCCTCATCCAGCCCATTACCGCCCCAAGACATTCATTGAGAGAAGAGATGCCATTGGAATTCGAGGCCGAATGAGATATGGAGAAATAGATTTGGGTGTCATTAGCGTACTGATAACACCCAGCACCATAACTCCGTATAATCTCACCCAGCGGCTTCATATAGATGTTAAACAACAACGGGGACAAAATAGCTCCCTTAGGGACCCCACAAGTGAGGTCTCTCTTACTGGAGCTACAGTCCCCGAGCAGCACCCTCTGGGACCGACCTGAGAGGAAGGACCGGAACCACTGCAAAGCAGTGCCCCCGATACCTAACCCCCTCAGGCAGTCCAAGAGGATGCCGTGATCTATTGTATCAAAAGCCGCTGAGAGGTCTAAAAGCACCAACAGGGTCACGCTACCCCTGTCGATGCTCAGACGCAGATCGTTGGTCAAGGCAACCATGGCAGTCTCAACCCCAAAGCCTGTCCTGAAGCCGGTTTGAAATGGGTCTAGATAATCGGTTTCATCCAAGACTGCCTGGAGCTGAAGAGCAACCGCCCTCTCGATCACCTTGCTTAAAAACGGCAGTAATGACACAGGCCTGTAGTTCTTCATGTCCAGGGGGTCCAGGGAAGGTTTTTTCAGAAGCGGCTTCCTTTAGATGTGATGGAACATGTCCTTCCCTGAAGGATGCATTGATGATATCCGTAAGGAATCTCATCAGTGCATCCCCCCCCTGGATGGCCAGCCAAGATGGGCAAGGGTTGAGAGGGCAAGTCGTCTTCCTCACCTTACCAAGCAGCTTGTCCACATCCTCGGTACCCACAGATTGCCACTGAACCAGTAAAATAACATCTGTGGAGTCGGTGGACGCCTCACCTATAGACTCTGTCCCAATGGTCGCGTCAAGGTCGGCTCTTATCTGAGAGATTTTGTTTGCAAAGTAGTTGTTAAATGAGTCACAGCAGGCCGTTGTCGGGTTAAGCAAGGGATTCGGCGCAGGAGGTACCTGCGTCAACTCCCTCACCACCCTAAACAGCTCTGCCGGACGAGACTCTGCAGACGCGATACGTGCAGAGGAGAACACTTTCCTCGCTGCACGTATCGCCTCCCGATAGGAATAAAGAAAATTCCTATGTCGAGTTCTGTCAGATAAGAGTCGAGTTTTCCGCCACTTGCACTCTAGCCATTGTCCTTCCCGCTTCATCTTCCTAAGCTCAAGTGTGTACCAAGGCTTACGATTAGGAGCGGGATGACAAGGGCGCTTGGGAGCGATCGTGTCGATAGCCGTGGTAAGATCAGTGTTCCAAGTATCAACCAGAGCTTCGACAGGATCACCGGCATTCCCAACCATTAAACCCTCTAAGGCTTTCCGGAATCCAATTGGCTCCATTAGCCTTCGAGGGCGGACCATTCTAATAGGTCCACCACCCCCGGCGGGGCAGGTACTGGCTCTGAGTTCCAACTTGACCACGAAATGATCCGTCCATGACAATGCGGAGATATAAACTACCTCCGCCCATGGATATTCCTGCTCCGTACTAAAGACCGCATCAAGTGTATGACCTGCACAATGTGTGGGCCCGTTGACCAGTTGGGATAGGCCCATGTTTGTCATGGAATCCATGAACTCCCGAGCCGCACCTGTTAAGCTGGTCTCGAGCGGAATGTTGAAGTCTCCCAGAACTAAAAGTCTAGGAGACTCCAGCAATAGCTCAGAGACCAGGTGTGTCAGCTCGGTCAGGGAGTCTGCTAGAGAACGGGGTGGCCAGTAAACTAACAAAATCCCCAAACTATCCCTAGTCTTCAGGCTGAGGTACATGCACTCGGTGTGGACCATGTTCCGGATAGGTATCCTGGTCAAGGTCAAATTGTTCTTATGAACTAGAGCCACACCGCCCCCCCGCCCACTTCCCCTCACCTGCTCATTAACAGAGTACCCAGCTGGGAGGGCCTGTGCCCAGATGGCAGCACTATCCTCTCCCAGCCAGGTCTCTGTGAAACATGCCAGGTCGGCATCCTCATCCAGAAGTAAATCATGGACAATATGAGTCTTATTTTTCACCGACCTGGCATTACAAAGGAGCAGAGTGAGGCTTCGTGGAGTGGAGGTCTGCTCCCCAAACTATTCTGGGAAACAGAGGGGACTGAAGGCAGGATAGCTACCAAACAGTGATCCCGCCTTCTTTTGTAACAGTTGTCCACTCTGCTACCGCCGTATCTCCCATTCCCCAACGCTACTTCGATAAGCGACTCTGTGTCCCTTCCCGTTGTCAAGCCCACTGATAACACCTCTTACACAGGCTTTAGAACATAAAGCTTGTAATACCAGTCTTAAAGCCACGAAGCGGTTGGGCTAGCGGCCAGAGGTCTCAAACTCTCTGTTGCCAGTGAAGGAGTTTAAGGTCCTTTGTGGGGCAGCTGGAATCGTCTTTCTCCCCCGTACTGGCCGCAGAGAAGAAAAAGTTCAGAGGGGGCCTTTAATAGTCTCAGGTAATCCCGAGGTCCAAAACAGCAGCAGGTCCACGGGAGAGGAGATGTTGGGCGGAGTCTCTTGCCTCCACCTTATCGTCCCGGGGCTGCGCTGCTGCTCCGCCGCTGCTTGATCTCTTCCTGGTGGCGATGGAACCAGGGCTGGCTTTTGAGAGTTCACCCCAGGTGCCGCCCCAAGCCTCCAGGAAGGCTCGCTGCAGGGAAAATAGGATTGGCAGGTTTAAGTATTCTCGCAACTCAGCACCCAGCCTCTCTGCTGCCTCCGTGGGCTCCCATATGTTATAGTGGGTGGACAGGGCAAGGCGGGCTTGGTTGAAAGCCTTGCCGAGCTTGCACACAGCCGGAGCACAGCCTTGCCACCGCTGCAGTTCAGGAGGAAGGGTGTGGACGGTTTAAGTGTCCTCCCAGCTCTCAGCCTCTCCGCTGCCTCCGCAGGCTCCCAGGTGTTGTGGTGGGTGGGCAGGGCAAGGCGGGCTTGGTGCAAAAGCCTCACCGAGCTGGCACACAACCGGCACACAGCCTTGCCGCCACTGCAGTTCAAGAGGAAGGGTGTGGGTGGTTTAAGTGTCCTCCTGGCTCCCAGCCTCTCTGCTGCCTTGCGGGCTCCCAGGTGTTGTGGTGGGTGGGCAGGGTAAGGTGGGCTTGGTGGAAAAGCCTCATCGAGCCAGCACACAGCTGGTACACAGCCTTGCCACCACTGCAGTTCAGGAGGAAGGGTGTGGATGATTTAAGTGTCCTCCTGGCTCCCAGCCTCTCCGCTGCCTCCGTGGGTTCCCAGGTGTTGTGGTGGGTGGACAGGGCAAGGCGGGCTTAGTGGAAAAGCCTTGCTGAGCCGGCACACAGCCGGTACACAGCCTTGCTGCTGCTGCAACTTATCCTGGATGATAACACTTGAGCCCTCAATAACGACCCAAAAGCTGGGTTATTCACTGGCCAGCCTGCATAAGGAAGTCCAATCAGAAAGTACCCTTCCCAATTTACAAGGATTAAAGAGTGGTTATGTTTCAGGCCAGACTCAAGCGCAATCTCTTTCTGCCACCTAGTCCTGTGTTGAGGGCCTTTTGAGTCTCCCTATTAGTCCACATCAGGCCATATCAATAGCTATGGGGTCGCCACCACACTTCCATTCATGGCATGTCAGCGTGGCAGGCCAAACAATTTGAACCAGTGGCCATGACTGCTTGGTCAGATCAAAATTATGAAGCATCTGCAAAAAAAGCACCTTCCCTTTTAACAGTCCAGGGTTGTTGCCCCCAAGGTGAACAACAGGCAAGTGGGGAGGAGGCCCTTGGCATTCTTTAAACAGTAAAGGCAACAGGCTGTGCCAGTGGAGCCCCTGCCTTCCCATCCAATGGTGACAGGCCATGTCACTTAGGCTCAAGTGGGTACCAAATTGGCTCATCCTGGCCTGCCAGGCCACCCAGTAGATCATGCTGTGGCCACATAGCAGTACTTGACATCTCGCAGGCCAGTAACTGAGATCTGAAAAACAAAGAAAACAAATTAACAAACAAACCTTCTGACATATTTGTGGTAGGCCGAGGATTTCCAGCATCCAATCTTCTTAATGGCACATGGTTCATAACCCATGGAAGCAGCCATAGAAGCAGCCCCAATCTGAAAGGAATGGGTAGCAAAACGGACATTCACTAAGCCCAGGACAGACAAGGCCCTGGAAGAAACAGCCCAGAAGTGATATTTGGTTAAAGGGGAAAGATCCTGATGAACAAACAGGGGCCCAGGGCTGGATTTCCTTGCTTATGTATAATTATGCAGGGCCTGGACAGGACAAATAGATGCATCCAATAGGGCTGTAGAGAAAGGTGAGCACCCTTATTGTGCTGGTCGGTTTTCGATGATCTACTGGACAAAATTACAGACTGTTCAAAAAACCATAGATCACTGTAGTGTAAAGCTTTGCACAAAGTGTCACGCTTAGATGCCAAAACTAATTCACTTATTTGCAGTCCCCTCCAAAAGGCAGTTAACACTGCTGAATGAAATAACAATCATATGGTGATATGCAGATACCAGCCCATACTTGTCCTAAACCTTTCAATATGTCTGGGGATAAGGGTGTCCTATCATCCAAAATTTGACCTCTTTCCCTAATTCAGCTTTCTTGCACCTTCCTAACCCAAAAATCACTAGTGGTGTTATCCAGCCTTTGCAATTCTAGCCAAAATGAAATGGCAGACAGGTGGCTTTGAATTGATTGTGGTGCCAATCATCTATCATGGAGAAACACACAATAACACAAAAGGGCCCAGGATAGGCAGAATCTCTCCTAGTTGCTGGTTGACCCAGAAGTTGAGAAATTCTTTAACTAATCTAAAATAGCTCCTCTTCATACTAGGTGTAACTGAAAGACTCAGAGCTCATGCCACCTCGTGCTGCCAAGGCTCCAAAGATGTTTGGGCATCAGTTCCACCAGCTGAGATGCCTTAGGGGCCAAGTTCCAGAAGCGGTCCATCTGTTTACGGGAAAGAACATCTGGAATAGCATTATCGACCCCAGCCAATTGCAATGCAGTAAACAGGATATTAAAACGTAAACACTGAAATGTGAATGTACAGACCAGGACCATCACCCTTGGGGATTTAGAAGTTAAACCACCAGGGTACCACACCCAAAATGTACTGATGAATTGGCAAACTCTTTAGCCCACATGGTAACCACCACTACGATGGGAAAAAAATTCCAGAAAAGTCAGATCAGAAGTTAATCCTGAGTGGATCCAGTCCTGTGACCAAGAGTGTGCATACCACCTGCCACGAAAATAGACACTAAATCCCGCTGAGCCTGCTGCATCTGATGATGCCTGTAATGCATCTCTGAGCTTAACTCATTTTGCCAACATGAAATCCCATTGAATTCATTCAAAAATTGAGACCAAACCAATAGGTCTTCCTTTATGGCTGTGGCAACAATGATCCTGTGGTGAGGCTTATTAACTTCACAAATTGCATCACAAAGACACCTCAGAAATGCTCTACCTGGGGCACTACCTTACATGTGAAGTTCAAATGGCCAATGAGTTCTTGGAATTCATGAAGCATGGCCTTGTTAATGGATTGGCCATGGGGATATGACAAGTGATAAATAATGAGGAACTCTCCTGCAGCTTTCTTTGGAACAACACTGAGTGAGGAAACTCTCAAATTAGGGGTGGGGGAAGGGGAAGGGCCCAAACCTGCCTTCTGCTACTTCTTTGTTAATTTTTTGCCTATGTGTTCCATGCCCACTACAGATTTCAAATTGTTAGTTAAGAATGGGCATCAATGTTGTGAAAAGGGATATACAAACCATAAAAAAAAACTGCTCAACAAGTATTGTGCCACCTGGGAATCTGGATAGGAAGACAGCAGCCATCGAAGTATCTCAAGCTTGATTGGGCTGCGGCCCTTTTGGAGGTGGGGATCACCACTGGACTTTTTATTATGCTGGCCATCCCTGTTGGGACCTGACTGTATCTGCCCTTGGTACAATTCTGAAAGAAATGAGGTCCTTTACAGACAGAGCACTCGTGGCTGTAAAAACCCTGAAAACTATAGCTCAGAGCATGCCCCAGCAGCTCATGGAGCCAACCAGGGGTTGGCAGAGAGAGAAAGATAACCTGTGTCACAAAGCCAGACAAGTCAGGCCTGATCACTGCCCCCCAGGGGCAAGGGCAGCACGTGGCGTGCTGGTTGAGAAGGAAAAACACTTCCCCAACACACCAACCTCACTGGAAAACCACTAACAAGCTGCACAGCACAGTAAGCAATGACAATCAACCGGGGGGGGGGGGGGCAGGTAAAGAAGCCCAGGAACATGGCAAACCATACTTCCAGAACTCAGCCAGTCATCCGGTCAGATGTCCGTCCTTGTTGATTGCTCCAAGCAAACTTAGGGCCTTTACAGACTGCCAGAAATAATGCAGCTTGAGGCCACTTTAACTGTTCTGACTCAGTGCTAGGGAATCATGGGAATTGCATTTTTTCAGGGACATTGAGCCTTCTCTGTCAGAGAGCTCTGGTACCACAATAAACTACAGTTCCCATGATTCCTTAGCACTGAGCCAAGACAGTTAAAGTGGCCTCAAGCTGCATTATTTCTGGCAGTCTATAAAGGCCCTTAGACTTCTGGGGGTGGCAAGCTCCAAACCAACTCTGGTCCTGCCCCTGGAACCTCCCGCCACAGCATAACTGCTGTGACGTGATTTAAACTTGTATCTGCTCTGGGGAGGGCAGCAAATGGCCCATTCCAACCCCAACTCCTCTATTGTGTGTGGGGGGGATTATCATTAGCTGTTAGAATCACAATGTTTTAAACGTACACTTTTACTAGCAATGAGGAATAGCTAGTGTATGTATGCTTGATATTATTCCTAAATTTCTCCAGCTATTACACTGAAAATGATCCTAAGCTCTTACCTGCTTACTTCAATTTTACTATAGCCTCCCAGGGGGGCGAGAGCTAGGATGTGTATAGTCAGCCTTATGAAGATGCATTCTCTTCCTTTCTCTGTCTGAACATGGCCATTATCTGCACAGACACTAGGTAAATGCATGTTATTTTGCCTTTTAGCCTTTGCTCATTTGCACAGATAAATCAACAATGTTGGAATCCTTGGTTAAAAAGGATTCTGAAGTTAAAAAAACAAAACTTTTCTCTCTGTGTAAAATGTATCTCTCTCTTTTTCAGAGGAGAGCAACTGTCTTGGGGATGGGGCTCAATTTCAAAACCCAAATCCTTCTGGCAGGCCACAACAGTTTGATTTGTTTTCAGGTGATTTTTGACCATTTCCCCCATTTTGAGTGTATCTACAGGATGTCTGCATAGCAAATAAACCCAATAAAGGGGACTTTTGGGGGTAGCTCCCCCCTCTGATTGGGGGAGTTCTGGGAGGGCTGTGCAGCAAGAGAAAACTGGTTGGGGCGTATAAAGTCAGCAGAGTACATTTTACTCAATATACATTTTGCTCAGAATACCCAATCTTTTGTGAAAAAACAGAGCATTTCACACACACAAAAAAATGTATTCTGTGCAAAAGTGGATTTGCACAAAAACATGGTGGTTTGCAGAAAGAACAACAACAACAATATTTATTTATATCTCGCCCCTCTGCAGAGCAATCGGGGCAGCTTACAGCATTAAAAATGTCCATAAAATACAATCAGAATCATACCCCAGAGAACCCCAAAGCCCACTCATCCTTAAAAAAGTATTAAACAATATCATAATTTAAAACGTACTTAAAATAAAAATTCACTAAAAAATCCCAATAACCCTGGCTGTAGTAGAGAATAGGTGAAGATAAAGATGGGCTAACTCTTAAGGCCAGGAACTCTAGTCAGGAAAAGTCTTCCAGAAGAGATCTGTCTTGACAGCTTTCTTAAAGCTGCTCCAGGTAGTAATCTGATGGATCTCGTCTGGCAGGCCGTTCCATAATCTGGGAGTGGTTGCTGAAAAGGCCCTCTGGGAGGTTGCAGACAGCCTCATTTTTATAGGCTGTAGCAGATTCCTCCCAGAAGACATGAGAATGCGGGGTGGGTTATATGGGAGGAGGCAGTCCCGAAGATAGGATGGACCAAAGCCATTTAGGGCTTTAAAGGTGATAACCAATACCTTGTACTGAGCCTGGAAACTGATAGGCAGCCAGTGGAGTGACTTTAAGACAGGTGTTATACAGTCTCTCCTTGATGTTCCAGAGACAAACCTGGCTGCCATGTTCTGTACTAGTTGAAGTTTCCGGGTAGCCCCATGTAGAGTGCATTACAGAAATCAAAATGAGAGGTTACCAGCATGTGCACCACAGTTTCAAGGTCCCTTACTTCCAAGAAAGGGCACAGCTGGCGTATCAGCTGAAGGTGATAACGGGCGCTCCTGACCATTGCATTTACCTGATTAGTCATCTGGAGCGGCGGATCCAGGAGAACCCCCAGACTGAGAACACAGTCCTTAGAGGAGATTGTGACCCTATCTAGGACTGGAGATTGTGTCCCAATATCTGGGTTTGGGTCCATTACCATTAGTACCTCCATTTTTTCTGGATTCAGTTTCAATCTGTTTTCCCTCATCCAGTCCATTACCATTTTACGACACTCATTGAGAGGAGACGTGCCATCTGAGGTCAAAGCTGTAAACCGAGACATGGAGAAATATATCTGAGTGTCGTCAGCATACTGATAACACCCCGCCCCATGTCTCTGGATGATCTCTCCCAGCGGCTTCATATATATGTTGAATAGCACCGGGGACAGGATGGTGCCCTGAGGGATGCCACAATTAAGATCCTTTTTTGCTGAGCAACAGTCCTCAAGCAGCACTTTCTGGAATCTACCCAAGAGAAAGGAACGGAACCATTGCAATACAAAGCCTCTGATTCCTAATTCTCTCAGGTGTTCCAAGAGAATGTCATGGTCTATCACAGGGGTAGGCAACCTTTCCCCTTTAAGGGCCGAGGGACTTCAGCTCCCAGAATTCCCAGAGCTATTGGCCAACATGGGACTATTGGCCAACATGGCAGAGGCTTCTGGGAGCTGAAGTCCCTCAGCCCTTAAAGGGGAAAGGTTGCCTACCCCTGGTCTATCATGTCAAAGGCCTCTGAGAGGTCCAGTAGCACCAACAGGGTCACACTACCCTTGTCGATGCCCAGATGAAGGTCATCAGCTAAGGCAACCATGGCAGTCTCCACTCCGCATCCTGTCCTAAAGCAAGTTTGAAATGGATCCAGATAATTGGTTTCCTCCAAGACAGCTTGGAGCAGGGGTAGGCAACCTTTCCCCTTTAAGGGCCGAGGGACTTCAGCTCCCAGAATCCCAGGAGCTATTGGCCAACATGGGACTATTGGCCAACATGGCTGAGGCTTCTGGGAGCTGAAGTCCCTTGGCCCTTAAAGGGGAAAGGTTGCCTACCCCTGGCTTGGAGAGCATCAGCCCTCTCAATCACTTTGCTCAAAAAAGGTAGCAAAAAGACTGGCCTATAGCTGTTCATGTCCAGAGGGTCAAGGGAAGTTTTTTTCAGAAGCGGTTTAACCACCGCTTCCTTCAAAGAAGATGGAATACGACCTTCCCCAAGGGATGCATTGATGATGTCCCTCAGGAACATCCTCAAGAGATCTCCCCCCTGAACGGCCAGCCACAAAGGGCTAGGGTCAAGAGGGCAGGCTGTTTTTCTCACTCTATCAAGGAGCTTGTCCATGTCATCAGTACTCACTGGTTGGAAATTATCTAGTATAATCTCATAAATGGAGTTGCTGGATACCTAATCTATCGATTCTACTATAACACTGGTGTCCAAGTCGGTTCTTATCTGAGAGATTTTATCTGCAAGGAAGTTGTTAAATGCATCACAGAAGACCATTGTTGGGTTAAGTAATGGGTTCTGTAGAGGTGGAACCTGTGTCAGTTCCTTACCACCCTAAACAGCTCTGCTGGACGGGACCCTGCAGACATAATATGTGCAGAGAAGAAAGATTTCCTTACTGCATGTATTGCCTCTCTATAGGAACAAAGAAATTTCCTATGACGAGTTCTGTCAGATAAGGGTCGAGTTTTCTGCCAGATGCACTCTAGTAGTTGTCCAACCCACTTCATCTTCCTGAGTTCTCCAGTATACTATGATTGAAGATTAGAAGTGGGTTGGAAAGGGCATGGGAGCAATGGTGTCAATAGTCTTGGCAGGATCGGTGTTCCAGGTATTAACCAAGGCTTCAACAGAATCGCCGGCATTACCAACCATTAAACCCTCAAGGGCTTTCTTGAATCCAATTGGTTCCAATAGCTTTCGAGGGTGGACCATTCTAATTCTAGAGGACGGGTAGTGGCTCTAAGTTCAGCCTTGATCAGAAAATGATCTGTCCATGACAATGCAGAGGTTTTTATTACCTCCGCCCACGGATATTCCTGTTTCATACTGAAGACCGCATCAAGGATATGACCTTCACAATGCATGGGCCCAGCGACCAATTGGGATAGACCAATGTTTGTCATGGGCTCCATGAACTCCTGAGCTGCACCTGTTAAATTTGACAAACTGGTTTTGAGTGGAATGCTGAAGTTGCCCAAGACTAAAAATCTAGGCGACTCCAACAGCAACTCTGAGACCAGCTGTGTCAGCTCGGTTAGGGAGTGTGCTAGACAACGGGATGGATGGTATACTAGCAGAATCCCCAAACTATCCTTGGCCATGGCACTCAGAGTATATACACTCGAAGTGGACTATTTTATGGACAGGTATTCTGATCAAGGTAAGGTTATTCTTATGAACCAGAGCCACTCCGCCCCCTTGCCCACTTCCCCAGACCTGCTCACTGACAGAGTACTCAGCTGGGAGGGCCTGTGCCCAAATTATAGCACTGTCTTCTCTCAGCTAGGTCTCTGTAAAGCAAGTCAGGTCGGCATGTTCATCTAGAAGAAGATCATAGATGATTTGGGTCTTGTTTTTAACTGAACTGGCATTGCAAAAGAGCAAGGTAAGGTTCTGTGGTATGGTTGGTGCCCTCTCCAATCCATTCTGGGAAACAGAGTGAACTGAAGGCGGGATAGCTTTCAAACATTGATCCCACCTTCCTTTGCTTTCAAACATCGATCCCATCTTCCTTGTAACAGACTTACATCCTGTTCCTGTCATACCATCCTTTCCCCCACACAGCTTGGATTCAGTAACACATTAGAATACAAAGAGCAGCATGTGAATGTACATTATGTCTATCTATTGCCTTTTCACATTGTGATCTGTAGTTGCACAATAGGATACCCCCCTTGTACACTGAATATTTTCCCACACATATTGTGCTACAATGGAATTCAATATAGGGGTTGTGTAATACAACTCTGCTCAAGGACATTCATGTTATGCTGAAATTATGTGGGTACTCAGGCTGCGTCTACACTGCAGAATTAATGGAGTTTGACACTCCTTTAACTCCTATGGCTCAGTGCTATGGAGTTACAGGATTTTTAGTTTGTTGTGGCACAATAGCTATCTGAAAGAGAAGGCTCAATCTCTCACAAAACTATAGATCCTAGAATCCCATAGCATTGAGCCATGGCACTTAAACTGATGTCAAACTGCATTAATTCTGCAGTGTAAATGCAGCCACAGTATAGTTTTCTAAATTGTATATTGAAGTGCATTAGCTATTCCATAGTGTGAAACATATTAGTTTGATTTCAGGCTGCATCTACATGCAGAATTACGTAATCCAGTTTGACACTGCTTTAACTGCCATAGCTCAGTGCTGTGGAGTTCTGGGATTTGTAGTTTGTTGTGGCACCATTGTTTTGGACTGGTGTTTCTGTCTACTACCATGAAAGCAGGTTTCTATGCATGCATACATTGTGCATGACAACAGGGTAGCCTTCATCTATTTTAACATGATCTCAGCCTGTCTGGGCCATATCCCCAACAAGGAACATTGGGGTTGATGTCCAGTTTATCTGCAGCCAAACTACCTCTCATGTGTTACACAGAATTGCAGCCTATCCCTTTGGACATTTAAGATACTGTTTTTTGGGGAGCCTTCCTATTAAAGCAATGCCTTGCAGATTAGTGGTGGGTGATTCAGAACCTACTTGTTCATTATCAGTGTTTTGGGTAACCATTAATAAGCTTTCTGAGCTTTGCATCCTGTTCCTGTCTGTTGTAAAATTTTCTAAAAAACCATAGGCCCTTGGACTAAATTTCTTCATCTTAAGAGACTGTGACCTAAATTTTATCCTTTCCAGCCCCCAACCTGTTATAAACACTTCCAGGCTGGAATAGGTAATTCTTTTCTGAAGTCTTTCCACATATTTAGATATGGAGAATATGCTCTCCTGCAGAGGACAAATTGCTACGAGCACATAACAGCTGTGAGAGGGCAACAGGTCTTTCTATTCTCCTTCTGCAGATGTAGTTCAAGATGTCGAGGATAACCTTTCCAGCCTGGAGTAGTCTGTGCAGCTATCTGAGAGACTGTCTCTTATTTTCTGCTCCAGCAGGTGAGATAAACAGGAAAATGTCTGCTATTGCTAACTCTTGCAGGATTTCATTATAAGGAGGAGGGATATATTTGCCCACTGAGATGCCAGAGGACAAAGGTAACAAATTTCTGGAACACCTGAGTAAGACACAAGTTAATCTTTCCTTTTTGTAGGTAAGCAACCTCTTATAACTTGGCAGAGTGTGACAATGAGGAGCTGAGGGGAACACCTTCTGCTGTTTTCCCTATGTATGTTCATTTGTAGGGATTGCACAACCTTTGTGTCCAACCATCTCCAACATTATTAATCAGTGTCAAATTGAAAGCTAACCCCTTGTTCACAAAGCAATGAGAGCACAGAGAAGGTAGAGATACAAGTGGTGCAGAAAGGAGATACCTGAAGAAATTATGCCCCAATGGGAAAATGGAGGCCAAGAAAAAGCTAATCAATGGTCTAATCTAGAGGGGAGAAAAATGTCAGTTAGTGGGCAGAAAAAGAGATGTAAAAGCAGGAACTCTGGGTATAAGACTACTCTGTGGCTTGGAAGTTAAAAGAGATGGCAATAGGAGGGCTGGGAATGGATTTCACACTAATCTGAACTAACCAGATTAAATCTGGTTATAACTAACTGAATTAAATTGAACAATATGCATAATAGTGTCTATGCTTGTGTTTAATTTCATCAACATCACCAACAAATTTTATGACTGAAATAGACAATGCCATTTTTTCCTGTGTCAGGAGGGAGAGAAGAAAACTTAGTATTACAGTAAACAGAGATATGGTCTTGGATCTGCACTGGTGGAGGGGAAGGCTCGGGGAGGGGATCCTTTTGTCACTTCCACTACCTAGAATCTAGGCTGGATCAAAAGCTTTTCTGAGAAAATAAGGATTTATAGTTTTTTAAAACTGCAAATAGTTATCTTATTTCATGTAATGGTACAGGCATTAGGTAAATTTAGGATGTTAACTCTAATCAATCAGAGCAATAAATCAATCAATCAACTCTGTAACTATCCTCTTTTGCTTTTTGGATCAGTGTATGAGCTGTTTGATAAAGAAGCCACAATTAACAGAAATACTTGGCAAGGCACTGAGAGTCTTGTAATTCTGTGACCCCTTGATTCTCAGTTTTCAGCCCACATCCTTCCTGACAACACTACAAATACTCAGTTTTACATTACACTTTTGACACTGTTCTCCTACCTCCTCTTTCAATTGTATAACTTCACCACTCTTGTTTCCTCAACTCTGTGCCTAAGTATCTGTGCTTAAGCCAATACCTCTTAGTTATTAACCACACTTAACTCTTCCATGACCCATAACATGCAGTCCTTCCTAACCGAGGGCCAATTAACTAAGGTGCAATTGATGGGTGATTATGTCTGACTGGATGAATGCTATTCTAATCACTATAGATGAGATTGTATTCCCCATGAAAGAGCAAATTTGTAGTTTGGATGTTCTCCACAGGTGGCCTGCCTTCTGCCAGCTTTGGATGGTGGTCCATATATGTCCTTATCTGGATAGCTTCAGTGGTTTATGGGCTGGTAACATCCATATTTGATTACCACAATGGATTGGAAAATGTAGCAAGTTCAGAATGCAGAGTCTGATCATATACGATGGGAATATAATGATTCCCATCAGGCATATGGTGGGAAATGATAAGTCAATTTTTAATTATAACTCTGAGGTCAATCAACTGTCTCATACATTGTTTTTGAAGGAGTTAAAGTACATTGTTTTTAAAGTATATTTTATATATAAAAAGTAGAGAGTCTTTTTTTAAAAAAAGATGTCAAAGAAGTAGAAGTAGTACTAATAACATCCTAAGCATTCTAACTACAGTACTTTCAGCAATAGCTACTTTCTGCAATAAAAAGAGAGGAAGACCACACACCAGATAGATAGACTTAATCAAAGAGGACATAGTTCTAAGTCTGCAGAAACTGAGCAGGGCCATTGAGTTTAGGGTGTCTTGGAGATGCCTCATTCCAAAGGTAATAAGAGATAGAAGTCCACTTGAAGACAGTTAACAGCAACAAATACTCTAAAGTATCTTCAGAGCTATTTCTCCCTCTAGCATCTTTTCTAAAAGAAAGAAAGAAAAGGCAACAAGAACCCAAGACCACCTTCTCAGTGTACCTTTTCTTCTGGGTCTTCGTCCTCACTCTGTTGCCTAATCTGCCCTTATCCAACAGCTGTCTCTCACATTCTAACCTGTAAGCTTATCACACTGTTCTTGGAATGTAATGAGTACGTGATGAGAACAGAATGGAATGTATTTTATTGCACGGTCTGATCCTCATAGAGTTCCCATTCTGTGCTCTGACAGTCCCTAGCCTGTTCCAGGAAGAGAACTGTAAAAATGCATTCTCAGCCAGCAAGAACACTTTCAGACTGTTCCAGATGATGTGTGTGTAATAATCCTACCTGGTCTCAATCTGTCCTCGTGTTCTGATTGGCTAAGACAACCTCCTCCCCTCTCGTCCTAGAACATCCACAAATTCAACTCAACTCTTCCAGTGTCGATGCAAGGAAGGTGCCACAGGCAATTTAAAAAAAAATATTTTTGTAGATTGAATTGTGTTGTGTTTACAAGAAAAAAACAGTGAATGCTTACTACCTAAACCTCTTGGTAGCATTCTTTCCAATGCAGACATAGGGGTTTTCGCAACAGTGAGCATGCGCCAATGAGGGACAGTTGAGGAACTACTTTAGCACTGGTACCGGTACAACAGTAAATGCAGTGTGATAATATGTGTTCTCATAATGTTACTATCCATTTATCAATAGTCTAACGTGGTAACACCCATTCCCATATTGTTACATTCCAGGGGCTCAATGGGAACGTTACAGGTATTAGTGTGATAAGCTTACTAGTTTCCTGCATGCAAAAAACATCAATACTTCAGGCTAATTTCAAAGTGAGGGTGAAAAAAGATCTGACTTGATCTAAATGTATCCAAATTGACTTCCCTGGTCATACATACTCTCCAGGTTCTAATCTTATGTTTGTTTGTTTTTTAAAAATCTGTATACAACAGTTAAAAGATTCCTTTTTACCCATCCTAAGGTTTAATTGTGGATTTTTATAATTATCTTACCTGCATGTGTAGCTCATATTTACAGTTTTGCAATGGTGGTAAAAATAAATGCAGAAATTATACAGTTCCTTGAATGAAGGAGCAAAGGGGGGGGGCACCCTAGCAGGTCTTGAACCTGCCAGTAATCACTCCTACATGTTGTCTTTTATAGTCTGGTGTACAAACAGTACATTTCCACATCACACAGGTGGAAGTATGAAGCTGAGGCTCATTTAACAGTGTGAAGTTTCCCAATGTATCACAATTACCAAAACACCTGTGCTTCATAACTTTTCACTGATCCACTGTGAAAACTCACAGTGTGTTTATTAACAAAACCATCAATATGCTTTGTTTCCTATAGAACCTAGAGTATATCAGGCCTCCATTTCTATCCCTTATTTTTTTTAACTTTTCTAACAAAGGTTTTAATCTTATTACAACAGTGTTTGTGATCTGCAGGCTAAAAGTGGTAGAGATTTTTTTTAAATAAAATTTATTGTTAAAAGAGTTGTTCCACAAAGGCTCATTATGTGTTGGAGAAAAGATATCTGCAAAGCCAGACTTACTTTTTAGATTCCAACTTCCAGAATTGCCCAGCCAGCATGGCCACCTGCCATTGTAACTGGGGTATACAATGCTGGCTGCTGCCACATTGCAGAATTAAGGCTGTCATGGCTCATCCAATGAAATCTTGGGATTTGTAGTTTGTAGTGACACCAGAGCTTTCTAGCAGAGAAAGCTAAATATCTCCCAAAACTACAAATTCCACATTTCTATAGCAATCAGCCATGGTAGCTGAAGTGGTGTCAAATTGCATTAATTCTGCAGTGTAGCCTTCAGTGTAGCACTCTCCTCTACTTAGCATGGCCACTGGCGCCCTTTCTGTGGCTTGAGAAAGGAGTGCTATTTTGGCACTCCTTTCCCAGGCACCAAAAGGGTTGATTGGGGCTGAGGCGTGGGCAGCCTCGGCTCCAATCCTCTGCTTCCCAGGGTGGCTCATGGCTTCCTGTCTGCATCCTCCCATAGTTAGCCAGGTGGCTGGTGTAAAAATAGGTTAAGGAAAGTAACCTAAGACCAGGACTGTGTGAGTCCTGGGTATAAATAACTATTAATCTCTGGAGAGAGTGTTGTGAGGTTAACTGAAACTCTAACTAACAATCTTATCACATTCTTAAATAACTCGCCTTAGCTGATCCGGCTTAAAATTAAATGTGGGCAGTGTCTGGACCCTACTGAAAGGATTTTGCTACTGAAATTGCTGCCTGGGACCATCACAGGGCCATTCTGGGGCCATCCTGAGGCCATCCCTGCTCCTGGACCCACTCAGCCATTTTCTCAAGCCAGAAAACTCCCAGCTTTGAAAAGAGCCACGCAGAATGTCTCTAGGAGTGGGGATGGCCCCGGGCTGCATTCGGGTGGTTATTTCAGTGGCAAAACCCTTGTGATAGGGTCTGGATGCCACCCAATTTAATTTTAAGCCAAATAAGGTAATGCGAGTTATTTAAGAATGTGATAAGCTCCTTAGTGAAACCAAGAAAGTATTACCTTAAAGCAGTGCTTCTCAATTATTTTCTGTCATGTCCCCCCTAGGAAGAAGAAAACATTTCGCGCCCCCCACGATCTAGAAATCTAATATGACAGTATTTGCCGAGGTCAAATGAGCCCCCCTTTACGGAGCCTCGCGCCCCCCCTTGGGGGCGCGCCCCACTATTTGAGAAGTACTGCCTTAAAGGAAGAAATGTATTCATCATCTCAACAAGCAAAACATTTTATTACTTTATTATGTTTTATCAAATAAAGTTTTATTACTGTTTCAAAGAACTTAGGTAAATAACCATGTTACTGACATTTCCAAATAGGATATTAGTTTCAACCATAAGAGAATAATCAGTAAGATGTAGAGGTGGCACCTTCACAAAACTTTATTTGCAGTGGTGGGATAACAAAACTCTTTTGGGCTGCCAGAATAGAAATAGTAAAAGTGAACACCACAACTTTGGTGGCAGCAATGGGATGACAAAATCCATGGGGATGCCACAAGAGTAAAATAGTTGGGTGATTGAGAGTCACCATCACAAATTGGTGGCAGTGGTGGGATGACAAAACCCATGGGGTTGACACAATAGAAAAATAGTTTTAAAAGGTTACATTGTTGTTACAGGGCCCTGATTCCAATGCTGGTATTTCCAGTATAAATAATTTCAATAGCAGTTGATAGGAAAGGATAGGGCTTGTAAAAGTTATTTTTGGACTACTGGATGGGGCCTTCTGGGAGATGGCCTTTCCCTCCCAAAGACCCAGAAAGAATGACCCTGGAGAACTGGTGAATACTGCCAGGGTAAGGTCTGCTGAAAACCCTGGAAAATTCCTACACTCTGTATGTTCAAGCAGTCTCACCAGACAGATTCCTATGTTCCTAAGTACTCCCAGTGTTCCTTCTTTGATTCCCAGATCTTTAAGGAAACTTAAGTCAAAGAGAACTGACTGAGTGTGCATAAGCAGAATCCCAAAGATGGAAAGACTTTTCATTTATGAAGATGTCAAGGTCATAGATGCACAGTCACTAATCCATCTCATATGTAAATAGGACATGGGAAAACATGAGAAAATTAGCATATGTCTACGCAGAAGGAGATTTTGTAGCTATGTTGGGAACTGTGCCATTGTTTTGCACTAATTCCGTAAACATCTTTGTAATGTTGAATCGTCAGGAATGGAAAACCAGTAAAAGCAAAAATTAAAACTTTTTTTAAAAAACTGCTTTCTTCATGAAATATATGCATTGTAAAATTCTGGAAAAATGTATTTTAGCACTCAAGCAAAAAATGCCATGGGTGTATTCCCTAATTAAAAACAAAACAAAACAAAACAAAATGCATTCTTAATTATCATCAATGAAACTGAAATGAAAGCATTACTAGTTACCTGGTTTTGTGTGTGTGTGTATGTGCATGTGTGTTTAGAACGATTGTTCAAAGAAAGTAGGTTGTGAACACTTTTAAAAGAAAAAGGAAGAAAGCAAGTTAACACCAGAACACTTAATGTTCCTAAAGAAGTTTCCTCAAATTCCTACATAAACAATATAAAATAACAACCCAATAATTTAGTATCTCAATCATGTTCAGCAAAGAAGTCCTTTAGATAATTGGCAGCGCCTCTGTACTAGGCCAAACTTACTTTTAAGTTACAAATACTCACAAAAGGTTTACATTATAAGGAGCTGCTTTGGAGATGTGCAGATTTAGTTTGTAAGTACAAAGTGAACATGCAAATTGCCTTATCTTGTGGGATTCACAAACAACCATCATTCAGATTGATTTAATACATAGCTTTTTATCTTTAAAAGTGTTAATTAGAAAATAGGGACAGTTCTCTGAACACTTAAGAGTAATAAATAGATCAAAACAGCATCCATGCCTCTGTGATGGAACTTCTGAAGACTTTATAAAAGGATTAATACAATTGTCAAAAAGACCATCGTATACATATTTAATAGCGCTGCCAAGCTACAATTACATTTTTAGGACTCCATTTGCTAGTTTTTAAAATACTCATTATACTAAAGGGGGGAAAAAACAGAAAGAACTCAGTACATTATTTAGAAGAAATTGTGTTTTAACTAACCAATTCAGCTCACTCTAAGTCAGCAAGTCCCCCAACCCCATTTTGAATAAGTATGTGTTTGATGAAATGAACACAGCATGAACACACAGATACAGAGACACCAATATTGGCTCCATGTGTTAACAACATAGGAAAAACCTTCCTGAGTCAGAAGACAGATTTTTCTAGACAAGCATCCTATTTACCACATGACCCAAAGGGTTGGAAAAGTTGCTTTTTTGGACTACAACCATTCTGGCTCAGAATTCTGAAAATTCTGTTCCAAAATGGATTTTTTCCTGACTCCTAGGCTACATAGTTGCTTCTTGTAAGTCCTCAAGGTGGACATTAGGGCACTAGTTCTCCAACAACTCTATTCTGTGTCTACCAAGTGTCTATGAACCAGCACTAAGCATAACTATAGCCAGTTGTTTGTAATTGCTTCATTTTTTTCCAATAAGGAAGGTATCACTATATTACATTATGATTGTACCTTAATGAGAGATGACCTTGTTCTTTTTGTGCTCTAACTGTGACTTTTAGTGGTTTTTCTAACAATAGAGGTAGGGCCTCATTAGATGATAGAAAAGGAAGAATATCACATGGTTCAAATTATCACTCATGTTGTGCCTTATGCTGTAGCCTTGTGCTCTTTTTGTGAGTGTTTAGGAGATGAGGAAGTGGCCAGGAGGAGGTAATCTTCTGTACTTCAGACCAGTGCCTCATAGAATTCAAATGGTTTTCTTAAAGTAACTAGAAGTTCTCAATATCAATTTGGTTGCCATTTTCTCCACTTCTTACTGAGATGGGGCAAAACAGAATTTTACCCTATCTTGCAAAATATAGCAAGGACATCACATTATTTGCATTATTTGCACAAGTGTCATTAATTCCTAGCACCAACATTTCTTTTTAACCACAGCTGTTTTGTAGTCTTTCCTGTGTTTGATCAGTCTAAGAAGTTTTGATTTGGGGAAAACATCTTCAGAGAGCACCTTGTTACCACAGTTAGTGCAGTCACAGATTGTGTTCTGTAGATGGTAGATGAGGTACTACATGTTTGAATTTCCAGCACATTTTAAAAAATCCTCCCTACATGTAGATAATTCAGAGCTCTGATGCTTTAATTGTCCTCAACAAGAGACAATTGTATGGAAGAGCACAGGTAGCCTCTTTCCCACATCTTTGATATAACATTCCCAGGCTCTCTATTTCCATTCCAGCTTTTTTGGTACTGCGAAGTATCCTTTGTGTTTCCCAGTGCACTATTGGTGTCACTTGTGTCTGCCAGTAAAAAGGAATCTGGTTCCAGGAGCCACATTTTAAATTTCCCACAATGTCCAGTCATAACACATCTCCAAGAGCATTGTGGTCATTTTTATTGTCACTTCTGGACCAACTTGTCCCACACTGACTAATGTATCTGCCACCAAGCTGTAAAGGGTCCATACAAGGATGGAAAGAATATTTGAATGTCAATAAATCATGATGAGAAGAATCATGGGCTGACAAGACTCTTTGCAGTTTGGGACTTATTCCAAGCAGTATACACATGTGGCTGTTTTGTGCAAGAAACAGAGTTTTCTATGCAGAAAACAACTTTTTCTTTACAGAAAATAATATTTCTACACAGCAATATTATTTTCTACAGCTGTTTCTTTATACATGTATAATTAGCCCTAAATTGTGTTGTAGTCGAAACTGAAGACAGTGGTAACACTCAATGGACAATAGATAAGGCAAATCTAACATACTATCATTGTCCTAAAAGATTTTTAGAGATTTTTATTCAGACTAGAAAACAGCAAAATGAAAATGCTTCTGTATAACTCCATCCTAAGTATTATTTTACTGCTGTTTCCCCATTACTATGTCAAATATATCCCAAGCTGTCGTGACTGTTAGCTTGTACATGTGATAGTAGCTTATAACATCTGCTCCATGCCATTCCTAATAATCCAATAATAGCTTATTTGGCCAAATGTACTTAAAAATACATTTGGAGAACAGATAAATCTTCCAAAAGAATGGGATATGTTTTGGACCAGTCAAAAATCATTGTATACTTTTAATCTGGCTATCAAATGATGGAGATATCATTGACTCAGCTGCTCCCCAAAGTTAGAAGAGGTACTCTTTAAGGCGGCCATGAAAAAAGCCAAAGAGCTGAGAGAAGAGGAAGGAGTGCAGTGGAAATGAAGAAAAGAACTTGCAACTTATGAAACCTAGCAAGATCAAAGTAAAAAGTTCTTACACCAAAGGAAGGAAAAAAGCACACAACAAAGATCTGATTTGTAAATTGCATAAAACTTGCAGTCAACATTTGTATTGTGTTACAACTTTGTTCTCCATCCACCAGTGGTATTACAATATATAAACAAAACTCTTCCTGATTTACTATGGTGGCAGTTAGATGGCCCACAGACCAACTCATCTTGGTGAGCAGTCTTCTTTCCTAGTGTTTAGCTTATTACATATTCTATAATGGTCATCCTAATCAGAATGAACATGAATTGAAGGTAATGATGGAGCAGTTACTCCATTCTTTTCTTGACGGCTGCATCTTCAGAACTAATGCAGTCTGACACCACTTTAACTGCTATGGAATCCTGGGATCTGCAATTTGCTGTGTCACCAGAGCAGATACCAGAGTATCTATTTAGTCTGAAAGTATTAGGAGATTATTGCATCTCCTCCCAGATCCAGTTTACATCTTGCTAATTAGAGCCCAATTCAGGCTTTAGCTGGGTTTTTCCAAGTTGGAAAAACGGCCACTGGAGCACATTTCCCAATTCACATTGGAGAGGGGATGTACACAGATGGCTCCTTTAGGGACAAAAGCCATGTGAGAAGACCCAGCTCCAGTCCGAATTGGGCTCTAATTTGAAAGAGGTAAACTGGGTCCAGGAGGAGGTGCGATAATCCCCTTAGATGATGAGATGCATCAAGTTAGAACAGAATACATTTTGACTTCCTGCTGATGCCTTTTATTGAGATTGACAGGAGAATGTCCCTCACTCTATATCCTCAATTAGATTATTGTATATTTAGACTGACAAATGAGAGCCAAACTGGAATATTATTCACAATCCTTATTCTTGTTGTTGACAAGAGTGCTGTCTGAGCTAATACACCATTCTTTCCCCTTAACAGGAGAGAGACACAATAAATGTAGTTAAATTTTCAAGCTGTAAGGGAATTTGGCTCTTTTTGGTGCAAGTCAGTGTTCTTCATTTAGCACTTTGAGGGTCTATCACATACCAATATCACACAAGGTTATTTGAGATGGTGCCTCAGAAACTGAAGCTGAATCATTAAAATGGCTGATACTCAGAATACTTGCTAGCATTTGAAGTGTTAACCCTTCTTGCATGCATGGTGGCCAGCACACACTCTGTTTTTAATAAGAGGAATCAATTCCATCCCACTTCTCAGGGCAATGGGTTACTTGTTCCTATTACTAGTCAACAACTCAACACCATTCCCCCCTTCTTTACTAACACTGCAGAAGGAGAGAAACCTTGCACATTCTAATGAAAACCAAACAATTGTTTGGAAATCTGATAATGTGTTACACTACATTAGTTGAAAAGTAGGCAGGAGCTGTGTTAAGAGGGTTGACCTTTCTGTACAATACCTTCTGGGAGTGCTGTAGGAAGAGAGGAATATTCAGAGATGGGGAGGAATTTTCACAGAAAATGTGACATAAAGTTACATTGAAACAGAAGAAAAGGATTAAAAAAGATGAAGTAGCTGAAATACCACTGCCATTCTTAACATTATACTTGCCACATTGGACTAAAGCAAAACAACAGACCTACAGTATCCCCCCCTCCAATAAAACTGCCTTAATTGTAACACAGTTTATCACTTGGTTCTTACAGATCATATGGAAAGTCTCCATCTGGCAAGTGGAGAAGACTCCACCAGCACCATCTGGCAAATGAGAAGACTCCACATGGCAGTGTCCATGTGGTGCGTTTAATATGTAGACAAGCCCATTGCTTGGTCAAACTTTTAGCACAGAGAAAAAATAAATGATGCTCAGGAAGTTTCACTTCATAGTTTTTCTTCTTGTTTCTTTTTAAATATACATACATACTGCCTTATCTTATCATATAAGTACAGTATATCATTAGGAAAGATTGGGTGGTGGATAGATGTTCTCATCAATCTATTTTGTTTATTTGTTTAAACTTGATAACAAATTTTCATCAAACAAGTTCAGAAATCTCACCCTAACTTATCTTCACATTAGCCTGTGTTCATGTATGGGACAGACCTTGAAATGTTAAAGTTTGAAAATTATCTGGTGTTTATTTGGTCTTTATTTGGCCTTGATAAATCTGGCCATGGTGACACATGTCTTAGGGGGCTTGCAGACTGCCAAAAATAGTGCAAATCGAGTCCACTTTTAGGGTTAGGGTTAGGGAATCATGGGAACTGTATTTTATTGTGGCACCAGAGCTCTCTGACAGAGAAGGCTCAATGTCTCAGAAAAAAACAAAAAACAATTCCCATGATTCCCTAGCACTAACCCTAACCCTAAAAGTGTTCTCAATTTGCACTATTTCTGGCAGTCTGCAACCACCCTTAGTTACATCCTGTTTGGATTACTGCAATGCATTCAATGTGGGGCTGCCTTTGAAAAATGTTCAAAAGCTTCAACTGGTCCAAAGAGCTGGTTGCAAAATTCCCTGGTTGCAACAGCTCCACTGGCTGCCGGTCCATTTCCAGGCACAATTCAAAGTGATGGTTATGACTTTTAAAGCTGTACGTGGTTCAGGTCTGAGTTATTTGATGGATCATATTCTTTCTTGTGAACCAACTCATGCTTTCAGATCTACTGGGGAGGCCCTTTTCACTATCCCACAGGTACTTTACATCTATGTTTGGTGGGAACATGGGAGAGGGCCATGAGAAAATGGCTGCCCCCAGGCTCTGAAAGTCCCTTCCAGAGAAGTTAGAGTGGCAACCTCCCTACTTTTCACAAAGATTTTTTTTTATTCTGACAGGCATTTGATGAGTGATTATATAAGGCTTATTTTACACAATGCACTGAATATTGCTAATTGTTGTGCTGGAGTGGGTGTTTTGTGTGTGTGTGTATTAAATGATATATATTTCAATATAATTTTAATTTTTAATTGTTTAATCTTATTTTAATTTTTATATTTTGTGCATTTTTAACAATGTCTTTTCTAATTGTTGTAAACCACTTTGAGTCCCAATCTGGAGAAACAGTGGGATAGCAATAACAACAACAAATAACAGCAACAATTTATTTAGTCTTTAAGCTGTCCTCCTTGACCTAGCACTTTCCAGATATATTAGACTACAAAGCCTACACTTTCATTGATGGCTGAAGTTGGTTGAATTTATATTGCAACACATCTTGGAATTGTTAGGTTGGGAGTGGCTGCCCTAAAGCATGGAGATCGAACAATTATTTCAGTTATGTTTTTTCACTGATCTGCACCCACCCCAGCAAACATGAATAGTGAATAATGAATACTGAATAGTGAAACATGAATACTGAATAGTGATGTGTTAATTCCAGTTGGAGGACTCCAATGAAATGCAAAACTGAGGAGCAGAAATAACTGGTCACAAATATCAACTGGTGAATCTAATTCTTAATTAGAGATATTTTTATGGTTTCTGCACTACTTCATATCTGTCTCCTGTACCTACAAACCTACAAAGACTCAAGAAATATGGTTTGCCAAGATCAATGCTAGAGCACATGTTTTGCATGCAGGGGCCCTTGGTTCCATGTTGAGTCCTTGCATGTGAGGGTCACGGGTCTCAAATTCAATTTCTAACCACCCCTTTGCCATCCATCCTCTTCTCTTGAATCCACTCCCCTGCAATAATGAGGTCAAACCTGTTATTCATTACATCACATTAACAGTGGGCAGTTTTACTCATCAAATTTACTTGGTAAGCCTCACTTGGAAAAATGGGAAACATGTTAACATATAACTAGCTGAGAGCTGGTAACTAACAAATTAATTTGTTATGCATCATTGGAAGAAGACAGTAACTAATAGTTTAGTAAATTTAGTAAATTTAGTAAATTTAAATAGCTATTCAATTTAATTTATTCGGTCCTTGACCAGTACAGAATAGCTACTCCCAAGCTTTCTTCTGAACTAGAGCAATATAAAGACCTTCCCCCTTATCTTCTAATTTGCCTTTGTATAAATATATCTAATTTGTCCATTGTATAAATATATCAGAAAGGGATTTCTGTCCTATTATCTGTCAAAGATACAGAAAGTTCAGTAGAATGTATTATATTTTTTTCTTTTGAACTATGATTATAACAGTATTTCATATAAAGTGGTCGTTTTTTCTGTTATACTGCGAAAGATTCAAGAGAACTTTCTGAAAGATGCCCAGTGCCTTTAAGATTCTCTAATCTGTTCCTATGTATAATTTACACTAATCAGGCTGGGTTTGAAAACTAAGTTGTTGCTTGTATATAGTTACATCATATATTTTTGTCTGTATTCACAGTTACTGCAAAAAGTGTTTAACCAATAATAGCCTATGGCTATAGACAAAAATTAATAATGCTATTAATCAATCAATTAATCAAACAACCTAGAACAATTTTTTAAATACAGTGACAGTATTTTGAATTTTTTTCAGTTGATAAATGAGAGCTTGTCTAGGTCATTACAGTATTTAAAAAGTAACTCATTCATGAAACTCAATGCAAAAGTGAACTTGTTCCTTTATTTGTTGCACTGCCAGTTATGTTTCCACTACTTTTTAGAAGAAAAGAACACTTTAAGTTTAATGAGGAAATGGTATAAAACTTGAAACCGTCATGAAAAAAGCAACCTCTTAAAATAGCCTTTGTTATGAATTATGCTTAATGAATATGATTTTTTAGACTTTGATGCTCAGGCAGGGACCTATCTCTTGTCAGAGTTTGCATGCATTGTAAGAAGGCATGCTGGAAGTGTAAGGCAAGAGCACCTGGATTCCTGTCCACTGTGGAGAAGTCAAGCCTAATTTTAAAGTACAAACTGGAATTTCCATCCCATCTGCTAACAAGGAAATGGTCCTGTGTTCAGGAGAGCAATCAGTGCTTAACTGTTTTGTTTACCTTCACTGCATGAAGACTCTACCAAACTGGTTCAGACTTGTACCCCACCCCACCTCCACCCCACTGAAAAGTATTGGGCAGTTTCCAGGGACGTTAAGCAGTCCTCTCTGGATTTGAAAAGGGGTAAATGTCTATGCTTAATTGGCTTTGTCCCATGTATGCAACTCCCTTTTTTCATCCCTAGACCATCTAAGAGTCATTACTGGTGCCCAGAGCTCACAGGCAGAGTTCACACACATCTACCCTCTGCATACAGACCAAAAACCCTTTGCATACATGGCACCAAGCTTTGCACTCATCATTTTAAGCACATGGGTTTGTCTTTGACCCTCTGTAGAACAATATTGAGGTCTTCTTTTGCCTTACCCACAGGCACCAACTTCACTCCAGGTCACAACTCCAATATTAAATATAGACAGGAAAATATTAAATACAGTGCATCCTTGTTATGCACTGGGGTTTGGTTCCAGGATCCCCCATGGATAGCAAGATCCATGGATGCTCAAGTCCCATTAAATATAATGGTATAGCAAAATGGTGTCCCTTATATAAAATGGAAAATCAAGTTTTTTTTAATATTTTCAAGCTGTGGATGCTTGAATCCATGGATAAAATATCTGTGGATAAGGAGGGCTAACTATATAGGCAACAGAGACAGATAGGCAAACACAAACATAGGGTTTCCTTCATTCAGAACCTTCCACATGGCCACCTTCATTATCATGCTGCTGCTGCTCTGGTCTCCAGCCATCCAGCTTACCTAGATTTTTCTTCACATCAGAGGGTGAGACAATCTGTGTAATTTAGTCTGTAGTCCCTTAAGCTTAGGTACATCTCACTAGCCAAACTAATTCCCCCCCCCTTCTACTTCATTCTCACTCTGGCTAATTGTCCATTTTAAAAATCTTTAGGCTTTAAGATCTGTTAGTGCCTGGAAGAGCCCCTCCCCTGTACATCCAGTATCCAGTTCTCTTAACACTATAGAAACTAGCTTTTGAAAAGAATAGAAACTGTTACTCACTACACCAATAGGCAACACCAATACCTGTATCTCACTGGTTAACATAATGCATCATGTGGACAGAGTGTAATACTCCACCTGTCTGTCCACTCCCCTTCTAAGCCCTCCTCCCCATGAAATGCATCTTTCCTAAATTGGATCACAAAACCATACCCCTCTATTAGCCAGGGAAGTGTTTAGCTGGTTTTCTGAAGCTGAAAGTAACAGACATCACTTTCCAAGCCTTTACAGACTGCCAGAAATGCAACTTGAGTCCTTTAACTGCCTTGGCTCAGTGCTAGGGAATCATGGGAATTGTAGTTTATTGTGGCACCAGAGCTCTCTGACAGAGAAGGTTCGATATCTCAGAAAAAAACTACAATTCCCATGATTCCTAGCACTGAGCCATGGGCTAGCTTACAATGGGGATGATGGCTGTTCTTTTCTCCTGGCTATGGATCTGCAGCCAGACATTGTCTGGGTTCCCTCTGTCCAGCTACTCAATGGTTGTGGTGGTCTGCTCCTATGAAGCTGCCTTTTGCTGATGGGCATGTGTGTGTGTGCCTGTGAATGCACACATAAAAAATGGTGTGCATTCTATTTTCAGTCCCAACTAAAGAAGTCCGATGAAATCAATTTCATTTACCAAAATGTTGAGTCACTTTTCCACAATTGATTTAATGAGTCTATTCTAGTTGAGACTGATGAACCAGCCACAATGCCTTCCTTCTTCAGTGCCCTCTAAATTATATATGCTGGTACAACCTGCATTGTGTCACCCACTTGATTCTGGACATTACTTCCATGCTCTGTTTTTAACTCCTGTTCCACTATGAAATTTGTTCAGTTGCTTTGGGCATGTTGCAGTCTCTCAGCCTAACCTAGTTTATAGGCCTAATATGCCTCTTTATGCTCTTATTATACATGCATTGGATAAAAGATGTAAATCATCTGTGTCTTTCCCAGAATTCCCACTGATGTCATGGGCCATTAAGTTTCCCAAATCTACATAAAAAGCAAGGGTGGCCATGGACTTCTGATCCATTATATTTTTGACAGTTCTAGAAAAGCCTGTTGATTCTTGCCCTGCCAGTCTGATTTTTTTACAAGAAAGGTACACTTTGGGTCCAATAGTTTGTGCCCATCCCATGATCCCATACAGTGACAGGTAATATATGTGACTATACAGAGAACAGGACTCCATGAATGAACAATTTCAAGTATTTAGTAGCATCTTAACAGTTTAAGAGGGGTGATGCACATCAGATGGGCCAAAGCTACTTTTGGATGTCTGGGAATGCCGAAATCACTTGGGGTCTTGGGACAAAATCACTTGGGGTTCTTGGGACAAGAACATTAAGAATGGGAGTGGAAATTATTTCTCTACTCTGTAAGAAGTGGACTAGTGGAAAGAATGGTTTTGTAGAATTTTCTTTTAAAATAAAAGCTCATGTGGAGCAAAATTGCTATTAAGTTGTACAGCTCTCTAGACTAAGGGCTTGTTGAGCATGACCTAAATAGCCTTCTCTCTCCAGCTCATCAGGGACAACATGTCCTCCTAGTTTCATGCCAATATTGCTGGCTGTCCAACACATCTCATGGGTAAACCCCCAAAGCAGTGACCTTGTGCCTACACGCCTGCCAGACCTTCCTGCTAGCAAAAGCAGCTGCTACTCTTGGCAGCTTGAAATTGCCTTTGCAGAGTTTAGGAGCTCTTTTCTAAGGTGGCTATTTTCCATATTTTCCAACTCCTTGAAGAAACATGACCAGCAATTATATTTACACCAACTTATACTGAGGAAGATGTGTCATTTTTGGCAACAATCCTGCTCCTTTTCCTTTTACAGATGGGAAGCCCTCAATATTTGTGTGAATTAATTTTTCATATAATTTTTTTTATTGGCAACCATGTTCAGATGTAACATGCATGTATTTTTCTGAAGCCTTTTATAATTTGAGAATTTAGTTGGTTAAAATTCCTTTAGCAGTCCATCACAACACCATGTCTTCTTACTTTATTCTTATTAGATCACTCTGAGAGAAAGAGTGAACAGGAATACTTTAAAATGACTACGTAAGACTGTGATGACTTAGCACAGTCCAGTGGTGGTGTATTTCAAGCATTAATTTTGTTTAATGAAACTTAATTGCATTAACATTACTTAAGGGTATTAATGTTTTAAAACTTGTTATTGATTGTTAATAATAAAGCTGCTGTCATTAAACACCAACTGTTGATAAGCTATCTAAAGATGCTAGGAGTCTAGAGTACAAGGCTTTAGGCCCTTAAAGCAATTTCCAAATACACTAAAATTTGCATATCCACTGTTTAAGAGGTAATTAGGTATAGAAGAAATATTTATTCATCTTTCTAATTTAAAGCACCAGTTGGAAGCAAGTTCTCTAACTGGAAAAGAACTGGAAAAAAAACAATGGAAAGAGAAGGATGGGTAATGGAATTTTTTTTTTTATGTATCCCAGCAAAATTTCAAATGAAAATTCTTCTCTGTTGCCCTTCACTGGCTGAAATGAAATTCCCGTCAGCCCTGGCTAGCATAGCTATTGGTTGAGACAATGGCAGTTGCAGTCCAACAAATATATGGAAGGCCACATGGTCCATATCCTTGTTGTAAAGTTCACATATTCCCCTGTAGCTGTTATCTACTCACAACTCTTTTAAAAGTAATAGAAGAGAAGCAGTCACATAGTACTCTATCTTAGGCGAGATAAGTACTAGCAACACAATAAAAATTTAAAAAATCTGTGCCACATTAATTCTAGTGGAACACACAGCATATACCTCTTTTAACAGTAAAAGTGCTTCTTTAGAAAAACTCATGTTTTGCTCTGCACTTTCCAGGAAAACCTGAATTTGCCTGGCTTTTTGGAATGTGTATCATGATGAATTGGTGTGGCTCCTGTAGTTGAAGGAGCAAGACAGATTGGTGGGTGGCATCCTCCATCCAGCAAATGTTTCACTATTGATCTGCATGCATGTGTGTACATACTTTAATAAATCAAGCCATCCAAAAGCTCTCTCACCCACAAAAAAGGAACTTTACTCAAGATTCAAATCAAAGTTTGTTTCTGTCTCACCTCAAAGCACTGGGGTTGCTCTCCTTGCTTCTTAAAATTTCTGACCATGGGAAATACTTGAAAAGGGTGTGTGGAAAGTGGAGGGGAATGAAAGAAGTAGCACCAGTCAAACAACACACAGGGAAGAAGGAGCTTGTTTGGTCGAAACCAATCTAAAATCAATTAAGGATTCAAGGAAGGAAGAAACATTTAATTTTTATTTCTTCTTCCTTCTCCTTGGGGCTGCTTGTGTCAGGAGGCATTTAAAGTTCTCTCACTTACTCACTGGGGTGTGAAAGGGGGATAAGGGATTGGATGGGGGAGCCATCCAATGAAAGTACAAGGTATGATTGTCAGAAAAACAAGAAAGGCTATTGGTTTATAGGTTTACACATGTTGTGAAGGGGGAAAAGCATATGGGAAGAAATGCCCTTCTGTACTGATTTGACTTTGGCCAGGGAAATGTGTGGCTATCAATACAATTTGAGTTTGTATTTTTATTAGTCAGTGTGGCATAAACAGGGTGAAATCTGAGCAAAATACTGCATAATGGATCTGCATTATTTTTCTGGTGCAGATTCAGCTTCTGTCTCTTGTTGATTTGGAGTAGCATCCTATTTTCCTTGGCTTTTTTCTTCTGACCATAAACTGGAAACTCAAAGGAGGACACTAAAGTCATGTTTATCTCCTCTGTTGGCTTATGTGTGTGACATCTGAAGTCTTCTTCAATAAATAAGGGCACCTGGTCATGCTGTCACTCAAGAAAGTTGGATATGGATGCAGCTTTAGAAAGGGGGGAAATATGAAGACATTCTCCTCCAATGAGAATTGTCTTTCCATTGTTAAAATGATAGACATCAGCTCCTTATCAAGCAATAATAGGAAATTTGGCAGACTGTTAATATGCCCCATCTTCCCAATTGAATATATGTAGGTAAAGTTATTTTTAAAGTGACCTCAGAAAGAGGGAGGGAGGGAGGGTGAAAGATATGGGGGTGATGGCACCACCCCCTAACAAATAAGAATTCTGCTCCCCCTTTTCTCCTGGGATGGGACTCAAGGTTGAGACTCAAGAAGGGACCCAAATTTTCCATTTTGATAATTAGTGTATTTATTTTCTAAAATAAAAACCCTTTATATTGCTCAAGCATTCTATTTTTAGAAATTTGTCTTTTCTTTCTATCCATAATTAATGAGTAGAATGAGTATTGCTATTATTTTATAATTGAGTTAGAATAATATTTAAAGTTCAGTTCTAGTGGAATAAAAAGTGAACCAAACAAATGTCTCCTTCATTTATGCAAGTTTTATACCCTTCTTATTGTTCCCCCCTCCCAGTCTTGCAGTAATTTGTCGAAAGCTTGTTGTTAGGTGATATGTAACCTTTAATTCAGCAATTGTTAGCACTTTTGTATGCCAGTGAAGGGTTCTGAAATTTTCAGTAGGATGTGTTCTCATAATAGGGAAACTTAATTATTCCCCTAGTACTTCAAAACTATCATTGATATCTGAGTTATATGCACTTCTTATCTACTGCATAACCTTCAACTCCCAGTCAACAAGACTGGGTTGTTGCACTTCATCAGCCAGAAGAAGCTATTTCTGGTAACTTTATTTTTACTCTTACTATGATGATTATGATGATGATCATTAAATGCCAGGTTTAAGTGAGGGGGAGCTATGTGCATAAAATCCACATTTGTGTGCATGTGTTTAATGTGCGTGTGTATGTCCTTCTCTTGTAATCATCCATTTTGTTCTTAATATTGAAATGCATAGAGGGACATTCATGATGCCACCTTTTGTTTAGACAGTAAAGGACACTTTCACTACTTTGGTAGTTTACTTGTCTTTTAAATCCATATCCAATTAATTTTGCTTTTAACCTAGGTATGCTTTATGATGAAGATTTACATCCCTACTTCATTGCTTCAATAGATTGATTGCCACTATCCATTTTGGGGGGAGATGAGTTTTCTGATATTGGGGAATGATTCTTCTAATCTTGGTGTGTTAAAACAGAATATATATTAGATATTTTCTGCAAACAAATTATGCCATTGGTGTTATAGACATTTTAGTATTAGGTTTTTCCTCGTGTATGATGCTCTGCTAAGTAATGATGAGGGAGGTGTCTCCTTGTGGTGGCTTAAAATGAAAAAAAAATACTGCCCCCTCTCCCACAAAAAACTCCCTCTCACAAATGGAAACAGCAAAATTTTCATTAGTTTGGTAGGAAAATATTTTATATTTAGATATTTTCTTGATCATCATTGAGAATCACAAACAGTTCCAAGGGGGGGGGGGGAATTAAAGGACTTCCCTTTAGTTTGATAAATCTTTGGTCACAACACTTTGCTAGTCAGGTACCTTTGTATCCTAGTAGTGCTCTCACTGAATGACTTGTACAGATGACTTTTGTAGGGGTTCTTGAGCTGGTCCTGACAATATATAGAGCATGAAGCAAGATGTAGCAAGGTGTGTGTTGTGTGTAGAAAGGTTCATGGCATTTGTTTCCAGGAATGTTTCAACCCGTTCTTGTCCCTGTCCCAAACAAATTGGTGGGCCAAGAACAAACAGAATTTTTTGAAAACTACCATATTCACTGAATCATTTGAAAACTACATCAGATGTTGGAGGGGGAAAATGACCCATCCTTTCTGATTCCTGAGTTACTGCTAAGTTCAACTGCTTCAAATACAGATGTTTTGATATGTGCAAAGGACAATCCAGATCCTGTAAAGTAGTTGCAGTAATCTCATTGCCCTCCAGATCCACAACTTGAAAATGTGATATATTTTAGACCACAGCTCAAGCAGTTTCCCAGCCAACATGGCCAGTTGCTCAGTGATGCTGTTTCCAAACTCTTTGATGGTGTTGTATTGCAATCCACATAATTTCTCACCATTAACTGGGCTGGGGAGGATGATGTGAGTTACAGTACGTTAACATCAGAAGACAGTGGTTGAGATCCAATGCATGGGCTGGGTTACCCCTTCTGCCCCCTGTGGTAGGTATCTTCTCAGCAGTGGAGGATATCCTGATGGTCAACACTAGGCAAGAGGCACCCAGAAAGCATCCAGTTGAAATTCTGCAACGAGGAGAAATGAACAGATGTCATTTTCCCAAGAGTGCTAGTGAATAGACTAGAGAGTATGCTCTTCATTCTTCTAGCAAGAAAAGCACACTATTCTCCCAGCTCTGGAACTGAAGAGAAACACTGCCTGGGTACCTCTGCCCTCCACATACCACCAAATGGTCAGGGGGCATGCTCTGGTGCTCAGAAGCTGTCTTCCACAGGTGATGGAAGAAGAAGCTCAACAGAACTGCACAGGCAGAGTATTATGCTTTCTCATATGATGTAGGGTCTAAGCCACTCAATTATAAGAAACAGCACTGAAACCCCCTACCGTAAAAGTACAACTTGTCCCCCACATTACATACTGTAACTCCAGGTTATTCTAGTAACCCCATCAGTATTCTGTAACCTCATCAGTATTCCAGCCAGTGGCAGTTAGTGGCTTCCATTGGGTTGTGAGCATATGTCCAGTTTTAAATGAACTTTACAGGTGTCATCCAATGTGCTGAAAAACAGTCTGCTGATTTTCTAGGGTTAAACCAAGTGAGATGAGTGACATTGGAAAGAATCCGATCAAACAAAGGCTAAAGCTTATTTGAAGACTTCCTCACTTGGTAGTACAGGCAGCCTAATCATCATCATCATCATCATCATCATCATCATCATCATCATCAATTTGAAGAGACCCATACAGTGGAGCTGCTTTGAGTGGTTAGGGTTCTTTTATGCCCTGCACCTTGAGAAGAGAATTGAGACCACTTGATGGTGTGTTGTGAACATTTTGCCCAGCAATTGGCAAATAAAACCAGTTTTATTTTGATGAGGACACTATAATTGATACAGACTCAGTGGATTTAATCTTGGCCCCTGCTTTGATATGGATATTTTCCAGTTTGTACAGGAACAGTGTGAACAGGATTCTTGGAGCAGTTAGAATCACCACATGTGTACTAGATTCTTGCCTTCCCTCACTCATTAAAAGGAGTGGATAAAGGGATTGGTGTATAATGTGAGTGGATAAAGGGACTGGCCAGTGCCTCTTTACAACAGGGTAGAATTCCAACATGTCAGATTTCTGCTGAAAAAGCCTTCCTTGCCTCCAATCGTGGTTAGAATTTGTGCTGGTCTATGACTGTAATAAAGATGAACTGAATATGACCGTAGTAAAGATGAACTAAATATAGTTAGAATTGTCTTGGTTCATCTCACCTAGAGATGCTTAGTCCCACTGAATCAATTGATAAATGGTGAAGCAATATGTAGGTAAAACCAATTCATTCTCTACTCTAGTTTAGTCTAGTTGGGACTAACAACAGGATTTAGGTAAGTATTGGATCACTATCAGCTAGTCTCCAAATATTCCATTCTATGCTGATGTCCCAGCTCCAAGGGTTTCCCTATCATATGGATTGTCTAGATGTCTTTGGGGACTTTGGTGAATGACTTATGTAGGGAGCTACAGTGTCGAGTATGTCCACATTGGTGCTATTAGGCCACTTGGTGGCTTATGATACCATCAATCAAGGTATATTTCTAGGCTGCCTTCTTAGGAGGAAACCTCAAAGCACAGTTTTATGATGACTCATTTTCTTTCTTGAGATGCAGGCTCTGAAAAAATGCTGGGGGATTCCTGATTGACACCTTGGCCATTGACCTGTAGGGTCCATTCGACTTCAGTTCTGTCCTGCATCCTATACTAATGTATATGAAACCTCTGGGAGAGGTTGTGTGGAGTTTAGGGGTTCACTGCCAACAATACACTGAGAACATCCAACTCTATTTGTCTTTTCCATCCAAATTCTAGAAAGTTGTCTTGGTTATTTATTTTCCTACCTTTCTAACAATTGGGACCCAGAATATTATTTCTTAGCTGCCATTTTCAACACAGATCAGGCCTTCTAATGGACTCTAGCCGATGCTTGGTCAGATATGCTCTGAGGTTTCTGCCATTGAAGCTTTAGTTTCTGCCATACTTCTTTCACTGTTGCTAGCCCCCTAGTAAACCAGGGCACTCACTTAATTCCATTCATTGGGAGACAATGCTCAGGGGCAATTGTGTCTACCACCCTAGATATTTCTCCATTTCAGAGATCAAGTAGGACTTTACCAGAGAAGTGCTTAGTTAAAACAGATCAGGGAACAGGGATTCATCCAGTGCTGTATGGGTTACAGTTCCCACGAAATCCTGAATTTGCTGTTTGGGTTTAGACATAGATTCATCCCGAGTCTGGCTGCTTTGTTGTGGCCAGGAAGGCAGTTACAATTGACAGTGCAGGAAAGGGGAGAGGTCTCCAAATACCCAGTGGATGACTGTATTTATTTATTTTATTTTGGAAAAAGCCCAATGCATTTCAGCCATTCTGACCCAAAATATCAATTGTTTCTAAAATATACTTCTAGGACAGGGGATTTCATTTTCAAACCTCCCCATGTAGAAATCAGCCATCTCTGGGGTCATAGGGCATTCCCATAGCCACTCCTTTTATCTGCTAATACAAGTTGATTTTTAGCCCAAAGTAATTTTTATCAAGGCTATTTTAGTCAGTGAGGTTAGGAAGTGATAGGGAGGATGGCTCACTTCTCTCTTGCTAGAGTTTGTTGTATGGTGGTCAAAGCCTCTTCTTGTGGTATATTGTTGTAAAGAGATCTCAGATCCATAGTAACTAGAATATCTCCCTCTCCCAACCTCAGAGGTTTTATTTCATTAATGAAATCTGAAGAGCTCCAAATGTATGATGGAATTTTGGGTACCAAAGTTTTTTTAAAATGGTCCACAAATTGAGCAAGTGGTTCTAAAACTGAGCTGTAGTCTGAGATTATTGGGTAGTCTGCAAGGGGAATTAGCCCTTTATGTATTTTTGGTAATACATAAAATACAGATGTTCTAGGAAGGTATTTGCACAATTAAAGCTTATGCACCAGCTGCATCCGGCCCTGGGGATGACTGATTGGCCACAGTGACACTTCTGTCTGGATTACTGTAATACACATGACTTGGGGCTCCCTCTGATAAACTGCCTTTTTCTTTGTTGTCTTTTGGCAGGTAGATGAACAGTTAAAAAAATCAGGAAAGGGCTTTAACAATGGTGCACTGTTTTGTTTCCTGCCTTTTGAACAGATGTTTTAAATTGTTTTTAGTGGTATAGATACTTTGGTGATATCTTAACTATAACTTTGTGTATATTTTTTGCCCATATATGTTTCATTTTGCCCATATATGTTTCATTTGTATCTTTTTGCCCATATATGTTTCATTTGTTTCATTTTAATTTTTGTAAGATGACTTGGGTTATGAGGTAAAATATAAATAAACAGAGCAGTAGTAATAACAATAGCATTAATTATCTTCTCCTCCATCTTCTTTTTTCTTCCTCTTCTTCTTTTTCTTCTTCTAAATATGTCCTACACCTGCAGATTCACTGCAGTACTGCTTTGGGTAAACTATCTGCTTTGATCCTGCCTGCATCACAAAATGTCCACTCTCCGTATGTACATGAGGCAGGGAATTATATGTGGAGCAATGTGGTGCAAAGGAGAAATATGGTAATAGCCTGGAAAATTTGCATATTCCTCACCTTCTCATTCTCTCTTTCACACAATATCACTGTATCAAAAATTATATCCACTCTTAGCTCTCCACTAATTCATGGCTTAATTTGTGTAACTAAGGCTGGGCAACAGAATTAACTTTGATTGCTGGAAGGTAGTCCTCAAGTATGCTATAACAAACAAATTACCCCTGAGAATATCCAGAGTGCCCTTCTTTCAGTAACCTCCACACAATTTGGATTAAGGAAACTGTGTTTCCAGGGCAGATGGCATAGCTTTCAGGCTCACTTCAATCCCTGGCATGTTTCTTTTAAGAAGTTAAGCACTTCTCCAATCTTAATCTGGCCCAAATTGCATCTGTGCCACCCTGCTGTAGTAGGAGCAGAAATGAAAGCTCAGCTTTGATGGTGCTCTCAAGTTATGAAAGCAGATTAAACAACATCAAAGTTGCTGAAGGACATCATTCAAAGTCAAAGAGCATGGTTGTATTCAAATATTTAGCAGACGAAATGGATGTTCGCGTTTGATTCGCAAATTTAAAGAGCAGAACTGGGTTCATCTCTATTTACAAATATTGCTAACAGCTTAGTGCCAAGCATATCCCTAAGTGTTTGCAGGATTTATTAGGCCTTAATGCTATTCAAGTAAAATGATGCCTTTTCCAGAGATGATAGATCTGGTTAGCATACTTTGGGATGGCACTAGGAATTTTGAAAATTCATTTTGTGATTCATTCTGCTCTCTGTTAGGTTTGATGCAGAGGTAAGAGTGGCCCTATGAAGGTTAATTGGCATATTTTATAACATTTTCTGGACATATATTAATACAGCTTGTTTTCTGCTGCGGCAGAGGATAGGAGCAGAAGGAGTCCGATTGTAGGGAAGGAGAGTTTGGGTAAATGTCACTGAGAACTTCCCCATGTTCAGCAGAGGAATCTAAACTACCTTACAAGGTGGCAAACTCTTCTGCAAACAGGTGGGGATGCTTATCTCTGGATAGCTTCAGTGGCGGGGGTGGGGGTGGAGGGGACTGGGCCAGATGACTATTCTATAGTTCGATGATGCTGTGACATTGTGAACAAGAGTTATACCAATCATAATTTCTGTATATATTAATAAAGGTTGATAACATAAACAAAACAATTGTTTTTCACTCAGGGATAGTCTATGGCAATGGTGGAAATTGTGTTGCATTGCAGCTCCCATCAGCCCTATTAACCTTTTTGATCAATGGTGTAGAATACCGAGAATGACAGATGGCATCTTGGATTCCCACCTTGGTCAAGGAGGGTGTTTAATGCAATTGTATGTCAGTGCTGACCATTTATATCTCTGGATATAATATATCTCCGAAAGTGAGAAACTTTCATTTATAGATTTTTGTCGGGTTTTGGGGCTGTGAGGCAGTGTTCTAGAATAATGTATTCCTGATGTTTCACCTGCATCTGTTTCACCTGATGTTTCACCTGCACCTGGCCCCACAGCTCCAAAACCCCACAAAAACCTATTCATGCCGGCCGGGAAAGCCTTTGACTTCACATTTAAATTTTTAATTATTTCAGCGACAGGAATAGTCCTTAGTTTGATGCATCAAAGCCTTCAAACTGTCAGAAATGTCCACCCATCTGAATAAAACTGTACTTAAGTCCCCTATAGACCAGCCCTTACCATGTGGTAACCTTATAGTCCTATGATGGAGGAGTCTGTCTATGCCAGGGGTAGGCAACCTTTCTCCTTTAAGGGCCGAGGGACTTCAGCTCCCAGAAGCCTCAGCCATGTTGGCCAATAGTCCCATGTTGGCCAATAGCTCCTGGGATTCTGGGAGCTGAAGTCCCTCGGCCCTTAAAGGGGAAAGGTTGCCTACCCCTGGTCTATGCCATGCCTGTGAGGAGAGCCTTGAGGAAAGCTGGGATTTTCATGATACTGAGAAAGGTAGCCCTATAACTGCATTTTCCCTATCCATGTTTTTAACTATAACCGCCTTTCAACTTGAAACTGTAACTTCTTCCCTTACTTTAACTCTTGTCAATAGAAAATAAAAGTGCTGGTTATTGTAGTCTGTCACCTGTTGAGTGAATTTGGTATTTCAGGATTTAAATACAATTAAATATAATTAAATAATTATAAGGCACATGCACAAAGGCCTCGTTAGTGTGTACATCAGTTTGTAGAGTCTAGGAATCATCATCTTGGAACTATGTATCTGACTGACAGGCGGGCAGCCAAACATAAAAGCCACATCTTTTATCATTATAGATTTGCTTATTCAATCAATTAATCATGGTGTTATATAACATATTATACTACCAGGGATTTGCTCACCTTGGAAGATCTTCAGAAAGCCAACCCTCAGACAGTATCCAAGCATTATTATCTGGTTCTGGTATAAACACATAGGACAAGCCTCCTTCCTACTACCCAGCATAAGGCTTTGCAGGGCTAGACCTTCCTTTGGGAAGAGTGAGGCAACTGCATTAGATTGCAGATGCTGTTCCTTTTGAGCTCTCTTAACTTGTCTTTTTTCTATTGCAGTGTATGACACATGGCCTGTTCTGAATCCTAGAATCAGAATAATAAGCATTGAAATATATCACAAGAGCCATCTAATTCAACCCCCTACAGGAATACACAACTGAAATATTCTCTAGAGGTGGCTGTCCAATCTCTGTTTAAAAGCTATAAATAAAAAGAATCCAGCATCCTCTGATGAAGTCTAGTCTATGCTTGAACAGCTCTTACGGTCAAGAAATCCTTCCTAGTGTTTAGGTGGAATCTATTTTCTTATAACCTGAATCCATTGGTTCAATTTCTAGTCTCCAGAGCAGCAAAAACAAGCTTGTTCCATCTTCTACAGTGGACCCTCAGTACTCATGGGGGATCCATTCTGGACCCCCTGCAGATGCCAAAATCTATGGATGCTCAAGTCCCATTGACTTCAATGGTGGCACGGCCACATGGCCACACCACCATTTGGGACAATGACACTTTGGAGGTGCTGCCTCCTCTCCTCCTCCTCATCTTTACCCTAGCTGCCTCTTCCTCCTCCTTTATCCTCCTCCTCTTCCCACTTCCACCTCCATTTCTTCCCTGCCACCCTTTCTTCCTCCTCCTCCTCTGCCACCCAGTCCCATTGTCCTTAATAATGGTTCGGCCTTGCAGCCACATCACTATTCAATACAAAACTCCCTCACCCCCCTCTACCCTCCTCCTTCCTTCCCTCCCACATCCTCCCCTTGCCCTCTTTCCTTACCTGCTTCCTTCCTTCCTCCATTTTGGCTTGGCTTTGGGGACAGTCTGGCTCCCAGTCAGCTGGGGCTGAACTTGGGACCTGGACCTTGGCCTGGGCATGGGCTTGAGTTTTGGAGCCCCCCTCCCCAGGTCTAGTGCCTGGGACAGAGCCTCTGGGTCCCAAGAGCCAAGCCCCGGGCCTTGGCTTGGCTCCCTCAAGCCCTGTGGGCTGGAGGAAACCTGGGCCAGGACCTTGGGTCTCAAAGCCCAGAGGCTCTGTCCTGGGTGCTGGACCTGGGGAAAGGGCTCTGAAACTCAAGACCTGCCAAGGCCCAGGCCCCAGCCCTGGCTGACTGGGAGCCAGACTCCACTCCCAAAGCCAAGCCGGGGCAGAAGAAGAAAGGAAGAAGGGGGGGAGAAGAGGGAAGAAAGATGGTGGAAGAAGAGAAGAGAGGCAAGGGACCTTTGTCTGTGCCGCCCTTGGGGACAATACAGGCTTGTCATCTGCGAGTGTTCAAATCCACAGATGGCAAGTCTGCAGATAAGGAGGGCCCACTGTACTTGAAATTCCCTTCAGATATTTAAAGATGGCTATCATGTCTTCTTTTCTCTATGCTAAACCAACCCAGCTTCGTAAGCTGTTCTATATAGGGATTGTTTTCCAAACTTTTGATCATCTTGTTTGCTGTTCTTTGGACACATTCCAGCTTGTCAACATCCTTCTTGAAGCGTAGTGCCTAGAATTGGACACAGTATTCAAAGTGAGGTCTGACCAAAGCAGAATAAAATGACATTACTACCACCAATGATCTGGACACTATATTCCTGTTGCTGAAGTCAAGAAATGCATTGGCTTTTTTGGCCACCACATCACATTATTGACGCATGTTTAGCTTGTGGTCCACTGAGACCCCAAGATTCTTTTCATTTGTACTTCATTCAAGGCAAATGTCACAACTCCCATAGTTGTGAGATTCATTTTTTCAATGTTGGTCCAGGATCACATTCTGTTAAGGTCATTTTGAATCCAGATTTTGTCTCCTGAAGCATTACTAACTTCTCTCAACGACTGCTGTCTTCAAGTCTGGTGAAGGATGCAAGCATCAAAGCAAGATTTAATTGCAATCCCTGTCTGTTTCTGTACATGAAGTGAATAGGGAACATTTTGTGTTATGCTTCAGTCAACAAAACATGTTATGGTTGTCACAGATATTTGGCTGAAGTCTTGTTGGTTATTCCTAACTACCTATCTAAAGTAGACCCAACAAATTAATGGTTGATTGTGTGTCATATTGCTAAATGATATTGAATCAATGGCTCTACTCTAGACTATAATAGGATTTAGGTCATTCTCTTTTAATTTTACAGATGCATGTCTTTGTTTACATGATTAAAACCACTACGAAGCTAAGCTAGAATCTATAAATGCTTGTAAATGGGAAACTTTCTATGAATAACTGGAAACCAAAAAAAAATAGTGGATTCCAAAGTTTTACTTTTACTACCTCTCTCAGAAATAATATTCATTGATTACTGGCCTTCCCCTCTATGGCTAAGGTGCATAAACATTTCAGCCTTGTTTGGTTCCTGTTTCCTACTTGCTTGGCTAATAGGCCCTTTACTATTTTCAGCTAGGGGAAAATCATTTGAACTTGACATTTTCATCCCTCTTCTTATCAATATTGGTGAAAGCAGAAGCTATTAAAATCCTAGTCCTATATCACCCCAAATACTGACCAATCTACTAGTGAAGGCCATAAAAGAAGACAGGCTAGAACAGCTTAAAGTTCTTGCTCTTTTAACCAGGACTTCAGAGTAAGTGCCACCTTTCTAACAGAACATCATAGGACCTTAAGGTTGATTCCATGAACAGCTTATATGAATATTTTTAAAAAATATCTGACTAGTATTAAATGGCTCAGTAAATGTATGGCCATGGAAATGACACAGCCACAGTTGTTTGTTATTGGAAATTCCCCAGCTCTTGGAAATTTCCCCTAGAAGAAATTCTAGAGCTGTAGAACAGAGTGACTCACTGACCTCTCCTTCCAACAGCTGTCATTGTGAAATCAGGCCCCTGGATAAGGTGAAATATTTATGGTGTCAATCATATTTTGCAGTAATGTTTTTATACTGGGCAATAGTAACATTAGTGATCAAACCAACACCACGTTTATTTATTTGATGTGCAGCTACATTATGGAAATACTGCAGCAAAATACACCACTTTAACTGCCATGGTTTCATCCTATGGAATGTTGGGATTTGTAGTTTTGTGAGGCATCAGGACTCTGGCAGTAAAGGCTAAAGATCTTATAAAACTACAAATCCCAGCACTCCATAGGATGGAGCTACAGCATTTAAACTGGTGTCAAATTGCATTTCTATGGTGTAGCTGCACCCTTAGATAGCGAATATCTCATCTTTCAGTTCAGCATTTTTCTTATATCAGTCAATTTAAGATAACAATTATATGCTTTTGTAGAAGCTCTCATCAGGACCAGCTCGGCTCCCACAGCAGCAGACCAGGGCAAAGCAAGGTATAGAGCCAAGGATAAGGGTGGCAGCAGTCTGAGGGGGCCTAGGGACCACTGTTCAAGTCCATGGGGACAGGAAGGGCTGGGAGGCTGTAGCTTGCTGGGTTGGTGACCAGGTTAAGCCCCGCAGCAACTAGGCCATCAGGCTGCCAGGCCCCAAGCAGGCTCCAAGCCTCGATGGCAGTGAGCAGCCTTGGCTCATTAGCCCCCAGGGAGTCACAGCAAGCCCTGGAGAGGCATCCAGGAACTGTGGCAGTAGAGCAGCTAATAATAATAATAAATAATAATAAATTTTATTTTTACCCCGCCCAATGGAAACCCAATCCGGGCGGCTTACATATTAAAATCCATGAAATGGATCAATAAAACCCATACAATAAAAATAGAAAATACCCCCCTCCCCCTTAAAAAGTATTAAATAGTAATATATTAAAACAAATAATTAACAATTCAAATTAAAAGCCCAGTGCAATGATTATAAAAAGCCTGAACACCACGATCCTCACCATCAGATTTGATGGGGCCACGAGAGGATCGGCTAGGTGGGGCTATGTCCGAGGTGGGAGTCACTAGTCCGGAAAGGCCTGCCGGAAGAGATCCGTCTTGACCGCTTTTTTAAAGCTGTCCAAGGATGTTAAAAGACGGATCTCGTCCGGCAGGTCGTTCCAGAGTTTAGGGGCGACAACTGAGAAAGCCCTCCGGGAGGTAGCTGCAAGTCTCGACTTCTGAAGTTGCAGTAAATTTCTCCCGGGCCAATTGATTAGGGGGAGGTTTGAGTTACCTTCTTGGGCCATAAAGTGCAGGGCCAGATGCCCGGGATTAGAGGATGTGTAGATGGATCAACAGGCCTCTGCCTTTCCCAGTCTCATGAGGTGAGAACCCCCCCAGGCTTCCACCTGTCCAAAAATATCAGGAAGCGGATCCTCAGGGGAAACTATGTAGATGTGTTGTCTTTGCTGAAGCCCACAGGGGAGGAAGGTGGTGCCATTACTTCCAAGAAAAAGGGTAAGTGGATGGAGGCTTTTCTATTTTCTTGGAGGTTGTCTCTGTGGCTTACCCAGAATGGGGCTGGCACCTTACAAATCATAAGGCTTGGGCCATTGTGGGAGAGGCTGCAGCCATTGCATATAGAATCATAGAACCATAGAGTTAGAAGAGACCACAAGGGCCATCCAGTCCAACCCCCTGCCATGCAGGAACTCAAAATCAAAGCATCCCTGACAGATAGCCATCCAGCCTCTGTTTAAATATGAATGATACAGCCTTCTGTCAGCAGGCTTCACAGAGTGACACTGACAGGTGGGACCTCATCAATAGTCACATCTGGCTGCTGGAAGTCGGTCCCCATGTGAGCCCGCGAGTGGCCTCGGATGCCCAGAACTTAAAATCAGCCCGGGACATGCCACAGGTCAGTAAGCCAAAAATCCAAAATGAGTGTGAGGCCAGTAGGGTAGTGGGCCCTTTCAATGCTCCTTCCATGCCCAACCTCAGGGTTTCTCCCCTTAGGGTGGTCCCCAAAGAAGGACATAGGAAAATTCTGCCTGATTCACCACTAGCCCCGGGGGCATCGGTCAACAACGCCATCGCCCCAGAGCTTTGCTCTGAGCGTTATGCTTCCTTTGACCATGCTGTCAGGCTTGTCCAGACATTTGGTCAGGGAGCCCTTTTGGCCATGTGTGATATCCAGTCAGCATTCCATCTGTTGCCTGTCCACCCCTATGATTTTTGTCTCTTGGGTCTCAAGTTTGAGAGATAGTGGTATTTTGACAAGGCCATGCCTCGTCCCTGTTGATCACCCATTACCTTGATGATTTCCTGTTCATTGGTGAGGCTGGCAGTAATGGTTGTGCCAAGTTTTTGTCCATGTTCCAGACTCTAGATACTGAGTTGAGCATCCCCCTAGTGGCAGAAAAGACTGAGGGCCCCTCCACATCCCTGATTTACCTAGGAATCCAGTTGGCTTCAATGGCAGGAGTCTCCCACATGCCAGAAGACAAGCTTCACACCCTTTGCTCCATGGTTCAGGCCACCCTTTCAGCCCAGAAAGCAACCACCAAGGAAATTCAAGCCATCTTGGATCACCTCAATTTTGCTTGCAGGGTGGTTTCCCTGGGTAGAGTATTCTGGTCTTGGCTGTCTAGGCTCATGGCAGGGATCAAAGTGTCACACCACTACATCCTCCTCACCAAAGGTATCAAACAGGACTTTAGCTTGTAGTAGGGTTTCCTCAGAGACTACAATGGGGTCTCACTGTGGCAGCAACCTTGGAACTTGGGACAGGGCATTCAGGTGTATTCTGATGCTGCTGGAAGCTTGAGTTTAGGTGTATTTTTCCAGGGACATTGGTGCACCCAATGTTGGCCCACCCACTGAGCTCAGGTGGGGACCCTCCGAGACCTCACCTTTTTGGAACTTTTTCCTATCATTATAGCAATTCATATCTGGGGCAGTGTCTTTGCCAACAAAGCCGTTTGTTTCTGGTGTAACAACCAGGCAGTAGTGATGATCCTTAATCACCAAACTTCCAAGTCTGAGTGGGTTGTGCTCCTGGTTCACCATTTTGTTTTGCTGTGTCTCCACAAGAACATCATGTTCAAAACTCGTTTCATGCCTGGCCTTGAAAATAATATTTCAGAGTCTCTCATTTTCAGGAGGCCAGGTTCCATCAATTGGTGCCTGGAGCAGACCCCTTGCCCACACCCTTCTCAGAGGAACTGTGGAAGGTTGGGAATTTGCTGTGATGCAGGGCATTCTCTCTTCACTGGCCCCATCTACCCCTAGAGCCTACAGGAGAACTGTCTCCAAGCTGTACACCTCCTTTTGAGTGACGCTTGTTTGGGACTGCCTTGAGGGTTTAAAGGAGGGGAATCCCCTTAGGGGAGGTACAGCTTGCAGAAGTTGGTGAAAGACAGGCCTTGGGGATGGGGTCTGGCCTTTTGTGGCAATAGCATGGGTCTCAGATTTGGTGGGTGTGGTTTCTGTGCTGTAGAGCACTGGATCTGGAGTCCCTCAGGGATCCGAAGGTGCTGGAAGCGTTGTGGTGTTGTCATTGCAGGGACAACACTGGATCAGCATCCCCAAGTGACAAGGGGTTGAGATGTGATCATGCAATCAACCGGTTGCCTGAGATGCAGACATGTGATTTGT